>JAODAL010011870.1:0-97954 GCA_025379985.1 Phyllomedusa bahiana | reverse complement strand
TTTAAAAGAAATTAAAATTTTGGTTTTTTTGTGAAAATGAAAAATTTGAGAATTGTGCACTTGTTATGAAAAATTGTAATTTTTAATTTTCACAACCGGATTCTAAAAATGTATGTGAAAAGCCTGTGGGGTCAAAATGCACACTATGCCTCTAGATTATTTCATTTAGGGATGTAGTTTCCAAAATGAGGTCCCTTTTGAGGGATTTCCTCTGTTCTGGAACTTGGGAGGCTCTACTAATGCAACATGAGGGCCTCCAACCATTCCCTCCTATTCTGCATTCCCAAAGCCAAATAGCGCTCCTTCCCTTCTGAGATCCACTACATATCCCAAATGTTCTTTATGACCACATATGGGGTATTGTCACACCCAGAAGACATTGGGCAACAGGTTTTGGGGTGCTTTTTCTCCTACATTCCTTGTGACCATGAAAAATTTGGGGCTAAAAACTGAATTTATTTGAAACAATTTAATTTTAATTCAATAAACTCACTACACCCCCAAGGTGAATTCCTTGAGGGGTGTAGTTTCTATAATAGGGTCTTTTTAGGGGTGTTTTTGCACGTTTAGCCATCAGAAAACCCGATATGGTGCCTATAAAATGTCATAATAAAATGATAGCTCCAAAATCCAGTAGGTGCTCCTTCAATTCTGAGGCCTGTGGTTGAGTCAAATAACATACTAGGGCCACATATCATATGTTTCTGTAGGGAAACTTATATTGAGTTGTGTTTTTCTGTTAACATATACTAAATTCCATGAAATAATAGATTAAAATGGAAAATTGGCAAAAAATTACATTTTGAAATTTTACCACCATTTTTCTTTAATTCCTGTAAAACATCTAAACGGTTGACAGACTTAAACAGTGCTGTTTTAAATACCTTGAAGGGTGTAATTTCTTAAATGGAATGATTTATGGGGGTTAAACATATAGGTTCCTCAATTCCACATATGAACTGAAGTGGACCCTAAAAAACATCTGTGTTTGTAATTTTCTTGAAAATTTGAAAAATTGCTATCATATTTGTAAGCCTCCTAACGTCCCAAAAAAGTTAAATAATTGTAAAAAAATTATGACAACATACAGAAGACATGGTGGATGCTATTTATAAACTATTTTGTGTGGTATTACTATCTGTCTTAGATAGAGAAAACTTTGAAACTTGAAAATGGCAAATTTTGCCAAAATTTCACAATATTTTTACATTTTTCACAAATAAACAAGTATAGTTTGGACCAAACTTTCTTACTAACTTAAAGCCCAATATGTCACGAGAAAACAATCTCTGAATAACATGGATAGTTTAAAGCATTAAAAAGTTGTTATTACATAAAGTGACACCTGACAGATTTTAAAAATGGGGCTCTGTCAGGAAGGCCAAAACTGGCTCCGGTGGTAAGGGGTGAAAGGGATTGTCTCACTACAAAGATTAGTTTTCAACATGTAAGGAACACTAAATTAAGACGTTTTCCAGATATATTGCTTTGTTCACTTTTTTTGCTGTTGAGCTACAAATTATTTTATCACCTCTGAGAGCTCTCAGGTTTCTCTAGTTTCCGACCTGCTTTGCTCTCCCTGCTGTTTGTCTTCTCTGTTAGCAGGGAGTGACACCTTAACACAGGTCTTGGTACAGAACTGCCAGCAGCTTGGGAGTTTTTGTGTTATCTAATGTAACAAAGGAGACTAATTACTACTGTTTACTTTAGCTCTGAAGCTTCTCTGGACCTGGGAGCATGACATTTTTTTGTCTAATCTATACTAATTAGCAGAGGTTTGAATACATGGAACTGATATGCTAATTACCCACAGCCTGACCAGGAAGTGACAGAATGCATAAATATAAGCTGCTGCTGGCTCTGTGAAACAGTGAGATGAGACAACCCCTTTAAAGTTGGGTAAATACAGCCGCAGATGAAAAAAATACACTATTTCATTATTTATTTAACAAAAAGTTGTCTAAAATGCAGAAATCGTGTGTGAAAAATTAAATACACCATTAGGGTATTTTCACATGCATTAATCGCTGTGCATTTCTGGAATAAAAAAACATACTGTGTGAAAGTACCCTTAGGGCATGTCCCCTCGGCACTGGCTTGCAGCCGGTTTTTCAGACGGTTTGCGGTTTTGCAGACCATCTGAAAAACCGGCCACAAACGAGCACAACAGGACTCTATAGAAAACCCGTGCAGCAGTCCCCACCGCCGCCCGAAAAAGATTGAACATGCACATTCTTCCGTCCAGTTTTCGGATGGAATATGAACATGTCAATGTGAAGGGGGGAGGGCTTTTCTCCGCTAACCGTGGAGAAAAGCCATCCCCCGGCGGCTGTGGGGACGGCACTAAAACAGGACAAATACCGTTCAGATAAACCGACCAGTATTTGTCCTCTGACGTGGGGACTTGCCCTTAGTGCCCTCACAGGAATTAAGAGGGTAAGTAGCAGCCAGTTTCTACTAATTAAATGCCCTTAATTAATTGATCATTTGCCATTGTAAACATCTCTGTTAAAAGGGTTGTCTCACTACAAGGATTGCTTTTTATGTTAAAGATCTTGCGAAAACAAGTCACTTTGCAATATGTGTCCATTAACAGTGTCCTACCTATTCAGAGATATCCCCTCTTGTATGGGCTGCATCAGCTCCTCAGGTCGCTATAGCTACAGACCTGTTTGATCTATCCTGATAGGCTGCCAGCACCTAGTTGCTATATCTACAGACCTGGCTTCTACTGCAGCCTAGTAGAAGCCAGTAAACATGCCCCTGAATTCAAACTGAAACCAAGAAAACAGAACTGAGGTAGGATGAATCAATGTAGTGAGACAACCCATTTAAGGTATGTTAACACGGTGTGTTTGGTTCCATCTAAATAGACCCAAAAACGCATCTAGCAATGAGCAGTGTGATTTTACATAGCTTGCAATGTAAAACACACATTGGCGTTCAGATGAGTGATCGCGGATGCGTTTACATGCATCTTTTGAATCCGTCTTTCGGATCGGTTCTAAGAATTGACATGTCAATTCTTGATCTGAAAGACGCAGCAGGCGCCCTATTTAAAACTATAGGGTGTGATTCTGCTGCAGCCAAAACGCATCCAAACACGCAGCTGCGATTGACGTTTCGTTTTTGGATGCAATTTTTGGATCTAAAACGGATCCAAAATCGGATCGAAAAACGGCGTGTGAACATACCCTTAGGGTGCTTTCACACAGAGTGTTGTGGGTGTGATTTATTTGCAGACATGCACAACATTAAACTGCCTTTATTGCTGTGCATTTCTGCAAGAAAAAAAACGCACTGAAATCGCACCATGTGAAAGCATCTTAAAGGGAACCTGTCACATAGGTTATGCCCCCCTTGCTGAGGACAGCACAAGCTAGTGGCAGACCTGTCCCTTATTCTGTAAGATGCTGTCGTTTTAGAGCATTTACCCCTAAAATCTTATTCGTGAGCAAGTTTTAGCCCTGCCCACCAAAGGCTAGCCCCGCCCACTGACAGTTATTCACATGTTTCTACCTATTCAAAGCAATAGGTTTATCAGTTGAGGTGGGCGGGGCTAGACTCAGATGGGTGGGGCATAAAAACTGCTTCTTTTCATTACTTTCTTCTGGCTGAAAACTGCAGATTTGAGCACTAAATATTCTACAACTACTGCATCTTACAGAATAAGGGACACAGCACTGGAAACAGCAGGTCTGACACTCGGTTGTGCTGTCCTCAGCAAAAGTGGAATAACCTATGTGAGAGGTTCCCTTTAAGGATGCATTTAAATATTCCGTTTTTTAAGATACCATTTTTTAAACCAAACCTTTTTTTTTAATACAAACATCACCAAAGTCTAATCAAAATTTCCACCAAAACTAAGCAGTTAGGTGTATCAGGACTTTCTGCATAGTCCTAAAATAAAAGCCAAATAAAATATACAGAACACTATTGCATCAGATATGTGAGTTAACGCAAGTGTAAACAACAAAAGATAATAGTTCAAATATGTTACATACCAACAACACCAAATTACCAATGCAAGTCTCTAAACACACTACAACATATATGTATAATAAATATAGCCTATCTTTTAAGATTCTGTTCACATCAATGCAGTCCACGACAGAGTGGTAGGATGATAGAGTCTGTGTTGGATAGTAATGGTTAAAGGGGTTGTCTCACTAAATCGATTTATCTTACATCAGTCCTGTTTTCTCGGTTTCATTTTTGAATTCAGTGTTTACTGGCTTGTACTGGCCTTCAGTGACGAGCTGCTGAGAACACCAGGTCTGTAGCTATAGAGACCAGCACTGGCAGCCTATCAGGAGAAATCAAACAAGTCTGTAGCTATAGCGACCTGAGGAGCTGTTGCAGCCCATAGAAGAGGAGATATTTCAGAATAGGTAGGACACTGTTAATGGACACATTCAAAGTGACTTTTTTTTTTCAAGATCTTGTACATAAAAAGCAATCCTTTTAGTGAGACAACCCCTTTAATTTAATTTAACTCTAGAGATAACCAGCATGCCAAAAGATCCACAAAATGCTGGTCAACAGCAAAAATGGAAGGGCAAAAGAACACCACAAAAAACACAGGAGACATTACCGAACCGTTCTAACCCCACATGATGCTAGCGTAGCATACTACTGACATAACAAATTGAAGCTTAAAGTGGTGTTCCAAGACTGATTAATACTCATTCGTCCACCTGAGTATGAATAAACAAAGAGAAGACCCCTCTTTACCTCCGGACGCTCCCGTTCACTCCCGGCTGCCGGTGCGTTTATCCCGGGCTGAAGCAGTGAAGATCAGCCGTCAAGTGACAGCTTCAGCCAATTACAGGTCAGAGAGGTCGCTTGCAGGTGACATTGTGGCCTGTGATTGGCTGGAGTTGTCACATAAACGATGAACGTTCACTGCTTACTTCCTGGTTGAACGGACCAGTAGCCGGGAGTGAACCGCAGCATCATGGAAGTAAGTTAGAGTCTACTCTTCCATTTTTACTCATACCCTGACGGACGAATGAGCATTAATCAGTTCCGGAACACCCCTTTAAGAAGCTCCAAAATGCTACAAGATCCTATGTGTTCCAGAATGTCACAAATTCCTTCCGCAGGGATAACTTAGTATGCTATAAGCCAAGCTAGCATCACTCTGCTCTGTACTGAGGAGGGGCAAAACCCCGAAACAGGCTGTCTACAGATGAGTGATGCTGGTTTGGCAAAAAATTCCTTCTTGCTTTCCAAAGATCCAGTGGGTCAAAAGCAAATTGAGGATTTGTTACATCCAAAAGAGGGCGCTAGAGCTTCTCAGCTCCTTTCCCATAATGACTTGTGATATTAGTATGCTATAGTCCTCTTTATAAAGCCCTAGCAAACTATCAAAATATGTAGATCTAAATAACCTGTAGCAATTCGCATTAAAATGTTCAAACTTTATTAATCAAGAGAAAAAAAATCAACCTTTATTAAACAAACAAAAAAGTCAAATTAATTTTATTTAAAAAAGTCACATTAACTTTATTAGAAAAAAGTGGAAATATACACACATATATGTGCACAATAAGTAAATGAATGCTTATCTAAAATTCTAATTATCTAAAATCATTTTACAGTTCATTTAGGAATATTGGTTAAAAAGCAAACAATTCAATTTCCCAGTTCAGAACATATGGAACAATGATATTTACATTAAAAATCCATTTTGTCTCAGCACCAGCTCTTCATAAAATCACCTTTCCTAGTATTGATGGATACTTTTTCAGTTCCAAAAAGTGCTCCCCATTGTCAAACTTTGAAGCATTTTAAAAAAAAATATTTGGAGAGGGGATGTTCTGTAAAACCTTTTCTGATATTATGGAAATGTTCCTTCATTCTAGTGAACAGAGGTCTTTTAGTACCCTCTACATACAGTTTATTGCATGGGGACAGATCACATAAATTACACCTCTTGTATGACAAGAGATAAAATCTCTGATTGGAAAGGACTGGGTTTGCTCTGTGTTTTTTAAGAATTTTATACATTTATTTATACTTATATCGTTATAGCATATTTGGCATGAATAAGAATGTCCACAAGCAAAAAAAACTGCTATTCATATCGGCATAATTACCAGCATCTGTATAGATCCATTTCTCTAAGGTATTCAAATTTCTACTTCCATGTACAAATTATTATCCTGAACTGTAGGGGGTACTAGATTTCCTAATGTTTTTGTCTTTCTAAAAACAAATTTTGGTTTGTTGGGTAATAACTCACCAATGATTTTATCTAGTTTCAGAATTGGCCAATATTTCGTTAAATGTTTAACCCCTTACCGCTGGAGCCAGTTTTGGCCTTCCTGACAAAGCCCTGTTTATAAAATCTGACATGTGTCACTTTATGTAAGAATAACTCTTTGATACTGTTACCTCTCCATGTGATTCAGAGAATGTTTTCTCGTGACACATTGTGCTTTAAGTTAGTAAGAAATTTTGGTCCATACAATGCTTGTTTATTTGTAAAAAATATCAAAACATTGTGAAAATTTGGAAAAATTGGCCATTTTCAAAGTTCAAAAATTCCTGAGTGTAAGACAGTAATTCCACTCAAAATAGTTTATAACTAGCATCTACCATATGTCCACTGTAGGTTGGCATTATTTATTTATTTTTATTTTTTTAACCACATTAGGGGGCTTAGCAATTTAGTAGTCTTTTTTCACATATTCAAGAAATGTAACAAAAATAGATTTTTTTACGGACCAGTCCAGTTATGACGTGGCTTTGAGGGGTCTGTATGTTAGATACCCCCATAAATGATCCCATCTAAGAAACTAGACTGCTGAAAGTATTTAAAAAAAATTAGGACTTTTTTTAACCCTTTAGGCATTTCACAGAAATTAAAACAAAGTGGAGGTGAAATTTAAAAATGTTTACTTTTTTTGCAGATTTTCAATTTTTATCCATTATTCACAGGACTATGGTAGACGGGACCAGGTAAATGAAACACAACATCAATTCCCCAGATTCTGCAGAGGTATCTTATATGTGGCCCTAGTGCGCTATTTGGCTCAACCACAAGCCTCAGAATAGGAGGAGCACCTACTGGACTCTGGGGTCTCATTTTCATTACGATTTTATTTAGGCGCCACTCCAGGTTTCCGGACGCCCAAGGGTGCTAAAACTTAATAAACATCCCTAAAAGACCCCATATCGGAAACGACACCCCTTAAGGAATATACCCAGGTGTACAGTGAGTATATCGTCCCCACAGGTGTTTTAGAAACTTTTTTAGTGTTAGGCTCTGTTGGAAAAAATATTTTTTTTTATTTTCAATCTGCAATTTTAGCTGAAAATTTTTTAATTTTTACATGGAATCCCGGAAAAAAAGCACCCCAAATTGTGTTACACAATTTCTTCCAAGTTCGTCAATACCCTACATGTGGGTGTAAACTGCAGTTTGGGTGCATGGCAGGGCATACAAGTGAAGGAGCGCTTTTTGGCTTTTGGAACGCAGATTTTGGTGGGACCATGTCGCCCCATTTTGGATTCAACACCCCTCATGGATCTCATCTAGGGGTGTATTGTACATTTTGGGAGCACAGGTGTTCCATAGTGTTTTTAGCATTGGGCCATGTAAATGGTGGGAAAAACGCAGTTCCGCCATTGTTCTTTGGGCTTCATTTCTACAGCATTCGTTGTGCGGGATAAATGACAGGAAGACTTTACTATGTGGTTGGTACAATTGCAATGATATACATTTTATACAGTTTTTTTTATGTTTTATTACTTTTACACAATAGAAATGCGTTTATAAAAAATTGCATTTATGTCATCATAGTCTGACAGCCATAACTTTTTTATTTTTCTGTATACGGACCTGATTATGGGCTTTTTTTTGTTGATGCTTTTATTGGTACCAATATGGGGTGCATTTGATGCTTTGATCAATTTTTATTAAGGTTTTTGTGAGGCGTTTTGAGCAAAATGAAGCAAACCTGGTAGTGTTTTTTATTTTTATTTTTTACAGCGGTCACCATGCGGTATAAATGACATGTTAGCTTTACTCAGCAGGTCGATGTGATTACAGCAATACCCAATTTGTATATTTTTTATGTTTTACTGCTTTCACACAATAAAAGAATTTGTATTTAAAAAGGAAAACAAATATTTGCATAGCAATGGTCTGAGAGCCAAAAATTTATTATTTTTCTGTGTATGGAGCTGTATAGCAGCTTGTTTTTGCGGGATGAGTTGACGTTTTTATTCGTATAATTTTTGGAGGGACAAGGTTTTTTGATCTCTTTTAAATCCGTTTTTGGAAGGTAGGATGAAGAAAATACTGCAATGCTAGTAGCGTTTTTTATTTTTAACAGGGCTAACCGTGCAGTATCCATTTCAAGATAGTTTTGATCCCTGGGTCGAGACCATTATGGCGATACCCAATTTATATAGTTTTTAACGTGGTAGCACTGTTTTTATTGTGTAAAACAATATTTATGCATCGCTGTTGTCTAATAGCCATAACTTTTTAATTTTTCTATATACATAAGGGGTTTTATTTGCGGGATTAACTGACGTTTTAATTGGCACCACTATGGTATTTATATGAGTTTTTGAACGCTATTTATTCTCTTTTATTTTCTGCGGGATGAACAAAAATCGTAATTCTGTGACTTTTTTTTTTTTTTTTACAGTGTTCACCGTGCGGGTTAATTAACATGACAGATTTATAGGGCATGTTGTTACTCACGCGGCGATACCAAATATATGTACTTTTTTGGGGCGATTGGCGTTTGTTAAGGGAAAAGGGCGGTGTACGTGTTTTATTTTATTTTTTATGTTTTACTTTTCTAACTTTTTTTTTACTTTTTCACACTTTTCTCCATAGGGGATTTGTATCGGGGATCTTCATATCGATGTTACAAAGCAGACCAGTACACAGCATTGCTGCTGTATACTGGTCTCCATGGTGACAATGACCATGATAGGTCGCAATAGCGAAGGGTTAATCACCCGCGGCCGGAGCTCACTCTAGCCGCGGGTGATGCGGCATGATGCCAGCGGTAATATACTGCTGGTCCCATGCCACGATCTTGCGAGCTCCGTTTGTGAGCTCACAAGATCGCCATGACGTGCCCATATATCAAGTTGCGGGAACCCCTACCCGACCTTGATGTTTTGGTACGTCAAATGTCAGTAAGCGGTTAAAGAGCCCTACTTGATCATGATATTGAGTAATGATTGGTAGTTCAGCAATCTGTTGTTAAGTAGAGAGTTGATGGGCTTACTTTGTTCTTATATATTAAATTAGACCTGGAGGTGTGTTTAACCTCTGCTCTGATAGCTTCCAAGTTTTCTTCCTCATTTTCCCCTTTCTTAATCTGGAATATAAGGTGACTTGACTCCTTAATAAAGTCCTCATTGTTTTGTACAGTTACAGCAAATACGTAAAAGCTGACTTTTGAGGATGTTTTTTTAACCAAATGGGAAGCTGACAGCTGCTAAGGGGAATGACACTATTGATATCGAAATCTTTGTGAAAACTTTTGGTTTTGATTTGATTGTCGCTAGTAAAAATAGTAAGATCCAAAAAGTTAACAGAAGTCTTACTAATATTTGGGGTAAAAGAAAGGCTTATGGGAAAAGAGCTGAAGAGCTCCATACTGCCCTCTATCGGATGTAGTAATCCTTAATTCACAAGTAGTTCAGAAGAGCCTTGCAATGTGAAAAGGACTTAAAGGAGTTTTTCCAAGAAGTGAGTTCCTTACCTCTTATATGCCCAGGAGAAAAGATAAACAAATCATGAACGCTGCAGGGGTGAGAGGGAGGGGGTGAACAGAGCGCGAGGAAGAAGGGCGCGTCTACAATGTTTACTCAAATAATAACATTACAACCAGTGGATTGTCTATACAGCAGAAAGCCTCATACACTGCACTTTCTCCCCAGCCCCTTGCAAGCTCATTCATGTTCCCTGTCATCAGATAAGAAGTGCAAACACGCAAGCGCGGGCAGATCAGTGTCCTAGTCGTGTCTAATGTAAACTTTCAGGAAACTAAGGGGGACTGAGTAATGCTGTAGCTCTCACAGACTTCACTTTTTGTAATCACATATATTTAGAAAAGTGATTAAATATCCATTTTGGAGGATCCCACGTCAACATTACATCGTGGCAAAACCCCTTTAAGCCAAACCAGTTAACTTCATCTACAGACAGAGTAGAACCAACTGGTTCGCTGGGTGAGAGGCGAGTGTGACTTAGAAGGAGGAAATGTCTCACCTTGGGGAGAGCCACAAAAAAATTGGTTGGTGTGAGGATTTATTCACCTTTCACACCTCACTTGCTTTTTTGCATAAAGTAAAGACTTATGGGAAAAGAGCTGAAGAGCTGCACTAAAGAAGGGCAAATACCCCTAAACAGCTGTCTGTCGATGAACTTAACTGGTTTGGCTTAAGTCCTTTTAACATTGCATGGCTCTTCTAAACTACATGTGAATTGAGGATTGCTACATCGAATATAGGGCACTGTGTCATTTTTTACTTATACGCATTTTATTTTCCTGAAAAAATTTTTAATTGTAATATTACGCATTAATTTTTTAATTCCTATATACATTTCAAAATGATTGATACTAGTGGAATGGGCAAATTTCAAACCTTTGGGGCGGTCTTCTGCCGGCCGGTGCGCGTGTCCCCACTCCTTAGGGTGCGCACACGCCGGCTCTCTCAAAGTTAAAGGGCCAGCGCGCCGGTAATTAGTTGATTGTTGGCCGCTGACCCTATATAAGGTTAACACCTCCGGCAAGTCCCTGCCGGATCTTCAGTGCCACGCGAAAGCCCTTCCCAATTTGTTTATGTCTCGTCCATGTTTTCCGACTCTTGCCGCGTTTCTCGACCACGAATCTACGCTGCCTGCCCTACCCCATTTGCCTGACCTTGACTACGAGTTTCGTCCTACGATTTGGTACCTCACTGCATCTCGGCTGCCTCCGCAAGTTAGTCGCATCAGGCGTAGCGACCTGGTAGGACTCACGCCGCAGCAAGCCCATCCTGCCTTGCAGCGGGCTCTGGTAAATACCGGGATCTACTTAGACTCCGCTCCATGGCGTGGCCATTACCACCGCTTGCGGGAGTCCAGAGGATCCACTATCTCCGCCGTTACAAGCTCGTTGGCCCGCTAGGTTATGATTAGAAATAGAAAAAAAGGAGGTGGCGTGTCCGGCTGCTACCCAAGATGGCCGTGTAATTCCTGAGCCCCGTTGGCCCTGTGCAGCTACACGCAGCTATACCAGCGGACACCTAGCAGTTTTTACCCCTATCAAAGGAGAACTCGCACCTGATCCCTCTGGGTGTCATCGGGCGTCGTTCGGGACCCCAGGCTGGTGTAACAGAGCGGTGGTGCAGAGTGGCAGAGCCGCGGCCTACTGAGGTGTGGAGCCATTCTGTGGCCTGCCACGAATCCTGTCGGCTGAAGGAGGACGTCTGCCGTGGGATCGGGGTGCTCCATTCTCCCTCTCTGACCGCTTCTTCACTGTCTCATTTGCAGGTTCTACTTCTTCTCCTCTCCCTCTTGCTGTTGGCATCCCTCAGGGGTCAGTTCTTGGTCCACTCCACTTCTCAATCTATACAGCCCCCATTGGCCAAACCATCAGTAGATTTAGCTTCCAGTACCATCTCTATGCTGATGACACCCAATTATACACCTCTTCCCGAGACCTCACTCCTGCCCTGCTCAAAACACCAGTGACTGTCTGTCCACTGTCTTTGACATCATGTCCTCTCTCTATCTCCAGCTAAACCTCACTAAAATTGAACTTCTTGTTTTTCCCCCATCTACTAACCAACCCCCATCTGCTATTCCTCTCTCTGGTGTGGCACCCCCGTAACACCTAGGCAGCAGGCCCGCTGTCTTGGGGTTATTCTAGACTCTGATCTGTCATTCAACCCTTATATCCAATCCCTTGCCCGCTCTTGTCACCTGCACCTCAAGAACTTCTCCAGAATCCATCCTTTTCTCACTATCGAAAGAACTCAAACTCTCATTGTTGCTCTTATTCTTTCTCGTCTTGATTACTGTAACTCCCTGCTTATCGGTCTCCCTCTGTGCAAACTCTCCCCTCTCCAATCTGTCCTGAATGCAGCAGCCAGGCGTGTCGTTCTCTCCCACCGCTATACGGATGCCTATACCCTGTGTCCGTCACTGCACTGGTGGCCCATCCAGTACAGAATACAGCAGAAACTAATCACTTTCACCCATAAAGCTCACCACAGCGCTGCACCCCCCTACATCTCCTCCCTCATCTCTGTCTACCACCCTACCCGCTCTCTCTGCTCAGCTACGGACATCAAACTACAGACCACAATCATCCGAACCTCCCATGCCCGCCTTCAAGATTTAGCACATGCTGCACCCGTTCTCTGGAACATCCTACCACGTACCATCAGGCACAATCCCAGCCTTCGCAGTTTTTAAGAGTGTCCCTGAAAATACATCTTCTCAGGCAGGCCTACCAAAATCCCTAATTGCTAACCCACACCTTCTATCACACACATTTCTGTCACTCCCTACACTAGGGCAATCACAGGCACTTATCTGTATATAGATGTACTGTCATGGTGGCAGGTTCACCCAATTTTTATGTAAACCACCCCATATTTATGAAACAAGGCTGGACCATTGTAAATTCAGCACTTCCCCAGACACCCTCATAGATTGTAAGCTCTCGCGAGCAGGGCCCTCACACCTTGTGTCTCATCTGTAAGTAACTCTCACTGTGTAATGTCTGTCTTTTGTCTGTAATTATACCCTCTACATTGTAAAGTGCTGCAGAATATGTTGGCGCTATATAAATAAAGATTATTATTATTATTATTATTATTATTATTAAGCAAGACCTGATGCAGATGGCGGACAGGGTCGATACTTTAGAGGAGGCTCATGATGACACCTGGAGATACATCTCCCAACTACAACTGACGGTCAATAATCAGGCTAGAGCTTTGAGGGAGACCTCCCGTCATATTGAAGATCTAGACAATAGGGGGAGGAGAAATAACATCCGAATTAAGGGCATCCCGAGTTCAAGGAGAAGGAGGACTTACACGCTGTTCTGAATGTTATATTTAACAACTTATTAGGGGAACCCCCAACACACTATATCCATCTGCACAGAGCCCACCGTGCCCTATGAGCTAAGGGGGCGACAAGCAAGCCAAGGGATGTGATATATTGTGTCCATGACTTTTCCATAAAAGAGAAAATTATGGCTAAAGCCAGGTCCCAGAGAGAGGTGGAGTATGAGAGTGTCTCAATTCAGCTGTATCCGGACTTGTTATGGATCACCCTTCAAAAGTGAAGGTGCCTGAGACCTCTCCTTAGGTCTTTGAAAGAGCATAAGATTGTGTACCGGTGGGGGGTTTCCTTTTTCACTTACAGCAACAAAAAACAGCAGATCTACACTTCCTCCATCCTTTGCAGACCTTCCCGCCTTCTGCTCAGATTTGGAAATTAAAAAAACAGACATGCCCGACTGGGAGATTGAGACCCCTGATCCAACACCAATCCCAATCTTGAGTCAGATCCATCGCAGACGCAAGCATTCCTCCACTCCCAAATGCCCGGGTGCCTCACGTTCACCAAAGGGTCTGGGGTGATCCATAAGGGACTATAAATTGAAATTTCTCAAAATGGTAAGGTCCGGTTGAGACATTTCCCTTACTGCCACGTTTTCTTTAATATAACTTTAAATAAGAATTGTATAACGTATAGCTAAGTGTTAGCTAAGTGTCGTATGACATTGTAGAAGGTTTTTTTTTTCATTCTTTCTCCCAATCCCCGTCCCTACCCCCCTTTTTTTTTCCTTTTCCCTCTCCCCCTCCCCTCTACAAAATTTTTTTGTGATTTTGTGGGCCACTCTTGGGGAGTGTTCTACTTGGGTGCCAGTCGGCGACTACTCCCACTGAGGGTTTACTACCTCTGAGTACCCACCTAGAGAGGTGTTTCGATTGCCATTACTCTACCATCTTTGGCTTTATCCCCCCAGGCGGAGTCTAGCCTTGGTAATAATTTTACTGTTATCCGCTATTAGGGTATTTTGTATTGTTGAATTCATGGTTTCTTTGCTCTTTGTCTATATTTGTTGTGGTGTGTTTGTCTCCCCATCCCTCATGTATCGCACGTGGGACCACTTGGTTTGGCGCTGTGCCAAGGAAGTGCGCAGACCGGTATGGTTTCTTTTGGGTCTGGGTTTGGCTTCCAATGGCTGTAGGGGCATGGCCTATTTTAATGATGGTTAAGATTGTACCGTTTAATGTTAAGGGACTTAACTCCGATGTTAAGAGGCGTCTCTTAAGCTCTGAATTGAGATCATCGAACGCAGACTTATTATTCATACAGGAGACACATTTTAACCAGGAGGGTAATTTCTCCTTTGTAAAACAGTTTTTTCCACATGCTTATGTCGCTTCACAGATTAGGAAGAAAGCGGGTGTAGCTATATTACTATCACAAAATTGCCTGGTCTAAGTTCAGAATGCCGTGCTGGATGAGAATGGCCGATTTGTAATTTTGCACGGTTTGCTCTGAGGCTTCCCCATAGTGCTATGCAACTTGTATGCCCCTAACCAATCCCAAATTAAATTCCTCAAACGGATCTTGCTTAAGGTCTCATAGCTCTGCCAGCTATGCTGGTCCTAGGGGGTGACTTTAATGTTTCCTTTTCAGACTCTATGGACAGACTACAACTTAGGAATATAACTCTCTCCTGATCACAGTCCAGGCTCTCAAGAGATTTTCGTAAACTGATACGTACTTATTCATTATTTGACCTCTGGAAAGTGCAACACCCTAATGACAGGGCCTATTCATATTACTCTCCCCCCCCCCCCCCATGGCTCACACACACGAATAGATTACTTTTTCGGTAATATTCCAACTTTGAGGAGTATGGTGAGCTCTGGGGTAGGCCAAATTGCGTGGTCTGACCATACCCCGGTGTCCATTACTCTGGGCTCAGAGCTCTCTAGCAGCCACAGGTGTCACTGGAGGTTGAATGAAAGTTTACTCAAGCGCCCAGAGCTTAGGGAGGAACCACGGAACTGTATCATAGATTACTTCTCTACAAATGAGGATTCTGTGTCTTCTGTGGGAGTGCTTTGGGAAGCACATAACGCGGTTATCCGAGGTCGCTTTATAGCCCTGGGCTCCTGTGTCAAGAGGGATAGAGCCTCGCAGAGGGAGGCCCTTACTATGCAGTTGAATGCTCTGGAAACCAGATTGCACAATAGACCCTCTAAAGGTACCCTGCGGCACATAGTGGCGGACAGGCAACACTTGAAACCTTTGGCCTTGGATGAGACTGAAAAACTATTAGTGTACTCTAAACAAAGATATTATGAGAGGGGAAATAAATCCCACACATTGCTTGCTAAGCAGTTAATGTCTCAAATTTTTAAAGACTATTTTTTAGCCTTGTATTCCCTACCGGATTCCTTGCCGTCGAGTCAGACCCAGAGGGATAAACTATTGACAGGATTCCTAGAGAAATGTTATCTTCCCAAACTTACATCTGTAGCCCTGGAAGAACTCAATACCCTGATAGGGACAGAGGAGATAGAGGAAGTCCTGAAAAGCCTACCTGGTGGAAAAACTCCCGCCCCGGATGGGTTTACATGTTTATATTATCAAACCTTTTTCCCCCAGCTATCAGCTACGATATATGCCTTATACAATTCTTTTTTGAGGTGTTCACCGATTCCACCCGCAATGTCTCATTCGTTTATAACCCTTATCCCCAAACCGGATAGAGATCATTCTGATCCGTCTAATTATCGACCCATAGCCCTTCTGAACACAGACTTGAAGGTCAGTACCAAGATTTTGGCGAATTGGTTGGCTTCCTGGCTCCCTCAGTTAATTCATAAAGATCAGGTGGGGTTTGTTTTTGGACAACAGGGGGCAGATAATACTAGGAGGGCTTTAGATCTTATTGAAATAGTAAATCTGGAAGATCAGGGGGCCCTCTTCTTGAGCCTTGATACAGAGAAGGCTTTCGACCGTTTGATTTGGTCCTTCCTTTATGCAGCTTTGGGCGTCTTCGGCATCAAGGGCCCTTTCCTGACTGCTATTAAATGCTTGTACTCTAATCCTTCAGCTAACATCCAGTTGCCTCATGCTTTATCCACCCCCTTTTAGATTAAAATGGAATTAGGCAAGGATGCCTGCTTTCACCCCTCCAGTTTGTGTTGTCCATCGAGCCCTTGGCAGCTGCCGTTCGGCTCAATCGAGATATTAAAGGAGTGATGGTTCATGGTAGAAAATTTAAGCTATCTTTGGTTGCTGATGACATTCTACTTTCATTGACGTCACCCCAGGTAACGCTGCCCATTTTGCATTCTCTTCTAGACTAATTTGAAGGGCTCTCGGGTTATAAAGTAAATACCAGGAAAACGGAGGAATTACCAATTAATATCCCCAAATACCAGTTAAATAATTTACAGCTGAATTTTAAGTACAACTGGAAAAAGGAAACTTTGAAATATCTTGGGGTCCACTTGACTGACTCGTATTCTTCTGTTTATCAGCAAAACTACACTAAATTATTCTCGGAACTTAGGAATCTAATGACCCAGTGGCAACAGTTGCCTCTCTCATGGTTCAGTTAAAATAACTATATTACCCAAATTGCTTTATTTCTTTGAATCCCTGCCAGTACAGGCTCCTTTAGGGGATTTAAGATTGTTTCAAGCAACTATTTTTCCCACGGAGCATCCTCTTGGCATCTAAATCTAAGGGTGGTTTGGGGGTCCTAGATCTATGAAAATACTTTTGGGCCGCGCAATTACAAAGGGTTCCTGGGTGGTCCTCCTTATTCCTGTATACAGCATGGGTGGAAGTTGAAAAGTTATGGCTGGCTCCTATCCATCCCAACTCGTTGTTATGGAACACCTCAGACATCCAAATTGATAAGCCAATACTGGGGCCAATGACCCTTTTGCGTAATGTCTCATGGTTGTGCTTTAAGCATTTTCTTTTGTGTTCTGAAGTTTCCCCCATGACCTCATTTCTTTTCCATCCCCGCCTCCCAGATAGTCTGTCATCGGCTAGTTTTAAACTTTGGTTTGACAGGTGCCTTTTTCAGTTCGTAGACATCGTAGACCCGCAGACTAGGAAACTATTGCCTTTTGAGGGAATTAAGTCTTCCTTTGATTTGCCAGATTCTACCTTTTACTCCTACTTGCAAATCGGCCATTTTCTCCGGCAGGTATCAGGGACGGACAGGGTATCTACTCCCACTCAGTTTGAACGTCTCTGTAAGACTAGTTCATCTACCAAAGGTCTTATTTCTGCTATCTACATAAATATATGGAGTGTTATCAGGGTACGCCCTTCTCTCCAGGGAAGTGGAGGTCTGTCTGGAGGGGGCATCTATATGTATGTTATATATAGAAAATCAATATAAAATTATATTCTTTTGGTACCACACCCCCTCCTGATACATAAATTCAATCCAACAGTATCAGACCACTGCTGAAGATGTCAGTCGGTCGGGTCCATCTCTTTATGGGAACGTGAGCAGATCCAGCCTTTTTGAAAGATGGTCCGATGTCTAATGGTCGACGTCATTGATATCCGCTTGCCCCTAGATCCTAAGATATTTTTGCTTAATTTTTTGCCACAGACTCTATGCTAGGGATAGGCTGCACCTAAATGGGGAGGGTGCAGCTGTATTGGGGGAAAAAATGGCCAGGAAGTTGGAGGAATATTTAAACTAGGGACTGGGGGGAGGGTAACTACAAAGATAGCATGCAAGATCGTGAAGATAGAGAGCTGGGAATTAGGAATAAAACAGGGGGTAGAGTGGAGGGAGGGGGTGTAGCAATAGTTAAAAATATCAGGGAGAAAGGAATAAAAACTGAAAAATCTCTAAATTGCATGCTAACCAATGCCAGGAGTCTTACCAACAAAATAAATGAACTAGAATTACTAATAGCTGAAGAAAAATATACATAGTGGGGATAACTGGACATGGCTGGAACAGAGCTACGAATGGGCGGTTAACTTACAGGGTTACAGTCTATTTAGAAGGGATCATAAAGACCAGAAAGGGGGAGGTGTCTGTCTCTGTAAAATCCTGTCTGAAGCCAACACTGCAGGAAGATATAGGTACAGGTAATGAGAATGTGGAATCATTATGGATAAATATACATGGGGGTAACAATAACAATATAATACTAATAAGGGTCTGCTATAGGCCCCCAAATATAACAGAACCCTCAGGCACTCCTCAGGCAAATAGATGAGGCGGCTAATCAGAATGAGGTTATTATTAGGGGCGACATTAACTATCCAGACATCAATTGGGAATCTGAAACCTGTAGCTCTCATAAAGGAAACAGGTTTTTGTCAATAACTAATGATAATTACCTTTACCAAATGGTGCAAGAACCGACCAGAGGAAAGGCCCTTCTAGACTTAAAATTGACTAATAGACCTGACAGGTTCAGGTTGAGGGCACCTAGGACAATAGTGACCATAATATAAATAAATTTCTGTTATCCTTCAATAGATGTTTTTGTCATTGAGCCACAAAAACACAGAATTTTAGGAAGGCTAATTTTATTCTGCTTAGGGAGGCCCTAAACCGTATTGACTGGGACAATGTGTTTAAATATGGCAGAACAAATAATAAATGGGATATTTTTAACCCCTTACCGCCGGAGCCAGTTTTGGCCTCTCTGACAGAGCCCCATTTTTCATGTGTCACTTTATGTGAGAATAACTTTTTGACACTTTAACCTATCCATGTGATTCAGAGAGTGTTTTCTCATGACACATTGTGCTATAAGATAGTATGAAATTTTGGTCCAAAAAATGATTGTTTATTTGTGAAAAATATCAAATTATCGTGAAAAATGTGAATAATTTACCAATTTCAAACTTCAAAAATTTCTGCATGTAAGACAGATAGTTATTCCACATTAGGGGGGCTTATAAATTTAGTAGTAATTTTCAAATTTTCAAGAAAATTTGCAATATACATATTTTTAGGGACCAGTCCAGTTCTAATGTGACTTTGATTGACCTGTATGTTAGATACCCCCATAAATGACCTCATCTAAGAAACTACACCCCTTAAAGTATTCAAAACCGAATTTAGGAAGTTTATTAACCCATTAGGTGTTTCACAGAAATTAAAGCAAAGTGGAAGTGAAATTTCAAAATTTCACTTTTTTTTTTGCAGATTTTCAATTTTTATACATTATTGACAAGAATACGGTAAATGTGATCAGGGAAATGCAAATTAATATTGATTCCCCAGATTCTGCCGTTTTCAGAGATATCCCATATGTGGCCCTAGTGCATTATATGGCTCAACCACAAGCCCCAGAATAGGAGGAGCACCTACTGGACTCTGGGGCCTCATTTTCATTACAATTTTATTTAGGGGCCATTTCAGGTTTGCGGAAACCCTAAGGTTCCAAAACTTAATAAATACCCCTAAAAATACCCCATATTGGAAACTACACCCCTTACGGAATATATCCAGAGGTGTAGTGAGTATATCGACCCCATAGACGTTTCACAAATTTTTTTAGCGTTCCGCTCTGAAAATAAAAAAAATCGCTATCTCCTAATAGCCAGAACTTTTTAATTTTTCAGAGCTGTGTAAGGACTTTTTTTTGCAGGATGAACTGTCATTTTAATTGGTACAACATTAACACTTATATCAGTTTTTATTCCATTTTATGTGCTGCTTGATGAACAAAAATTGCAATTCTGTGACTGTTTTTTTGTTTTTGTTTTTTACGGCGTTCACTGTGCAGGTTAATTAATGTGACATATTTTTAGAGTTGTTCGTTACGCATGTAGCGATACCAAATATGGGTACTTTGTTTATTTTTTACCTTTTTTGGGGCGATTGGTGTTTATAAAGGGGAAAAGGGCGATGTACGTATTTTTTATTTTATTTTTTGCGTTTGTGTTTTACTTTTTTTTTACACTTTTTTTTTACTTTTTCACACTTTTCCCCAGGGGGGAATTGCATGAACGATCGTCAGATCGTTCATGCAATAGGAGATCAGCATACAGCTTATAGCTGTATGCTGGTCTCCATGGCAACTGTCAGTCACGCTGCCCACAATGCATTGTGGGCATCATGACGTCACCAGACAACCCGGATGCTGTCATTCAGAATCCGGGCTGTCTGGTAGGAGAATCAGTAGCGGCGCTCAGCGCCATTACTGAGCCGGATCTCGGGCAGCAGGAGCTCACTACTGCCGCCCGCAGCCGCGATGTCGCGACCAAAGATGTCGCGACATCGGGGTTAATCCCCCCGCGGCCAGAGCTCACTCCGGCCGTGGGGGATGCGGCATGATGCCAGCGGTAATATACCGCCGGTTCCATGCCGCGATCTTGCGCGCTCCGCTTGTGAGCGCGCAAGATCGCCTTGACGTACTCATACGGCAATTTGCGGGAACCCCTACCCAACATTTCCGTATGAGTACGGCAAATGTCGCTAAGGGTTAAAAACATCCTAGGCTACCACTGTGAGAGGTACAAAACCTTAAGGTAATAAAACAATTAGAAACAGGAAAAACCCAATGTGGATCAACAGGGATGTAAAAGAGGCAATAAAAAACAAAAAGAAAGCGTTTCACCTACTAAAACAGGAGGGTAGTGAAGAGGCACTAAGAAGCTATAGAGAAAAAAATAAAGTGTGTAAAATAAAGATAAAGGAAGCAAAGCTGGAGACGGAAAGACGTATCGCTATAGAAAGTAACACTAACCCCAAAATATTTTTTAACTATATAAATAGTAAAAAGATTAAAACAGAAAATGTTGGCCCTTTGAAAAATACTGAGGGAGAGACAGTAGAGGGCGATGAGAAAAAAGCAAACCTATTAAACACTTTTTTCTCCACTGTATTTACCGAGGAGGATGAGCTTCCTGTTGAACAGAGGGATGAGGTAAACTCCAACTTAAAAGTTTCTTGTCTAACCCAGGAAGAAGTGCAGCTCCGTCTTAAGAAGATTAAAATAGACAAATCCCCAGGTCCAGATGGCATACACCCACGTGTTCTAAAGGAGTTAAGTGATGTCATAGATTTTTATTCTTAATATTTATGGACTGTCTAATAACGGGGTATGTCCCAAAGGATTGGCGCATAGCAAATGTGGTGCCAATATTCAAAAAGGGGTCAAAAAGTGATCCAGGAAACTATAGGCCGGTAAGTTTGACCTCTGTTGTAGGTAAAATGTATGAAGGTATTCTCCGAGATCCTATCCTGGAGTATCTCCCTGAAAATAAATGTATAACGCCGTTCCAGCATGGGTTTATGAAGGATCGGTCCTGTCAGACTAATCTCATCAGCTTCTATGAGGAAGTCAGTGCTAGACTGGATCGGGTGAGGCACTGGATGTAATATATCTAGATTTTTCTAAAGCATTTGATACAGTGCCACATAAAAGGTTGGTAAATAAAATGAGAATGCATGGACTGGGTAAAAATTTTGCAAGTGGTTAAGTAACTGTATCACTGATAGAAAACAAAGGTAGTAATTAACGTACATACTCTGACGGGATTGCTGTTACTAGTGGGGTACCACAAGGTCAGTTTTGGGGCCCTATCCCTCTTCAACATTTTCATTAACGATCTTACACATGGATTGCACAGTAGAATATCGATCTTTGCAGATGATACTAAGCTCTGTAAAGGAAAAACTGAGAGTGATCCCACAGAGGACTTTATAAAACAGCTAAAGAATATGATCAAGAAGTTTCCAACTCAGGTCCAGAGGCAGGTAGAGGGGCTCATCCCAGCGGATCCCAGGCCGGGCTGCTTCTACATGCTCCCCAAGATCCACAAAGGGGGGCAACCCTGGGAGGCCTATCATTTCTGGTATTGGGACTCTGACAGAGAATATCTCAGGTTGGGTGGAAAATCCCTAAAATCCCGGGTCAGAGATACTCCTAGTTACTTTCCAGGACACCACGGATCTTCTCAACAAACTCAATGCCCCGGTCCACTTCCTGAGGGCACCATTTTTGGCAACCATGGATGTAGAATCCTTGTAACAAACATACCCCACAAGGATGGAGTTGCAGCATGTCGGACACACCTGGAGAAGCTAAACCTCCCAACAAAACCAGTAACACAGCTCATACAGTTCATACTCAGCCACAACTATTTTAAGTTTGGAGAGGACCTATATCTACAGCGAATGGGAACTTCAATGGGGTCCAGATGTGCGCCCCAGTATGCAAACCTCTTTATGGCTGAACTGGAAGGAGCGTATCTATCCACCTGCACCACCAAACCCATGATGTACCTCCGTTACATCGATAATATCATTGTCATCTGGACTGTGGACGAGGAGGCCCTAATTCAATTCCATAATGACTTCAATAACTTCCACCCCACCATCAACCTTAAACTTACCTATTCAGAGAGCAAAATCCACTTTCTGGATACTACAATACACATCAAAGAGCACCGGCTACTCACATCAGTGTACCACAAACCCACAGACAGAACGGCCTAACTCAGAAATGACAGCTTCCACCCCAAGCAACACAAAACAATCCATTATATACAGCCAGGCAAATACGATACAATCGTATTTGCTCCGACAAGACAGACCTGACAAACACCTCCTGGATCTGAGGACAAAATTTCTCCAATGGGGATACAGGCCAAAAGTGACGGACAATCAGATCAGCCAATCGGCCGCCATCAACAGAGACAATCTGCTCACAGACCCAGAAGGAAGAACGAGTGCCCCTACTTGTAACCTACAACCCACACTGGAGATCACGAAATTGCCAAGGAACTTCAACCGTACTACATAGGACAAAAAGACCAAAGACATATTCCCAGCCCCCTCCCCCTTTCCTTTCGCAACCACCAAACCCGCGGCTATTAATTTCCGGAGGGGCCTGAAGTCCCCCAAAAGAAAATGCACCTCACCTGCTGCAAACAGTGAAAGACCCCTGGCACTCCATACCGCTGTCAGTTACCTGTCCCACAGTCCCCGCATGCACAAATTAGGGGGAATTCCTGCAGGTCTACAAAAGTGGTGTATCTGATCATGTTGCGCAATGTCCGACCCCCTCAAAAAGCCTTTATGGGGGAAACAGGACAGAGACTCAGCCAGTGCATGAACTCACCAGACTCACTATTAATAACACAGAACTGATCTTCCAGTGGCACACACACTTCTCCAGAATGACCATTCTATTGAAGATCTGAAAATTATGAATTTTAATGGGACACTTTAAGACCAGAGAGAGAGAAAGGTAAGGAATTTAAAATTTAATGCAAAAATTTTAGACTCTGCAAAATGGGCTAAATATTTCATGCCAGCTTTATGTCAAACTGTGTGAACTGTGATGGCCAAAAAATTACATCTGATGGCTACAGATAAGACACAGAATTACTGACCCCTCCGTCACGCCTCACAAGTTCCAGATAGTTGATGTCTTGACCTGCCTAAAAAAGACTTCTCTGCTTATATTGCATTTTGTTATTTTTAAAGAATTCTAGGACCCTTTGAAGGGGCCAGTCTTTTGTGTATAAAAAGTCTTTGAAATTTTCAATTTCTTGTTATAATAACCTGTCTGAAGAAGGGAGCTAGTTCTCTTGAAACTCACCATCAAATATACTCAGTTGCCTGAAAAAGGTATCGCCTGATTTCTTCACTATTCTACTACTTTCTATGGCTAACCCACTGTACAACATTATACACTAAGCTCCTGTAAAGTAATCAACAAAATAGAGGATAAGGGTGTTATTAAAAAGGGGATCTGGATAATTTTGGAGGCCTGGGCAGGGAAATGGCAGATGAGGTTTAACACAGAAAAAATCAAGGTTATGCACATGGGAGGAAAAATCCATTACATGACTACATGTTAAATGGAAAAAGGCTGGGTAAAAGTGACATGAGAAGGACTTGGGAACCCCTGGTGGACAGTAAACTTAATTGTAGCAGCCAGTGTCAGACAGCAGCTGCCAGGTTTAGAGGAAATATGATAAAAAACTTTATTCTCCCATTATACAAGTCACTGGTTAGCCCACAAAAGGGAAATTTAATTGTGTACAGTTTTGGGCACCATGCACAGGAAAGACATTGTAAAGCTTGAACAGTACAAAGGCGGGCGACAAAAAAAATAAAAGGACTGGGTGGACTACCAATACCCAAAAAGGGATTAGCAAGATTGGGGGTTATTTAGTTTAGAGAAAAACGGCTTGGGGGGGACAAAATAAATATTTTAAATACATCAAAGGTCAATATAGACATCTCCCCCAAAGGGATTTATTTATCCCCAGGGCTGTATCTAGAACAAGGGCATCCTATATGTTCTTGAGGAACGAAAGTTTTCTACATAAACATAGAAAGGAATTTTTTAAACTGTAAGAGCAGTGAGACTGTGGAACTCTCTGCCAGGGGAACTTGTCATGGTGAATTCACTAACAGAGTTAAAAAAGGGGTTTGGATGCATTTCTCGAGTGTAATAAATTAACAATTTTATAGGTTTGGGGATACTGGAGAGGGGTCATTGATCCAGGGATTTTCCAATTGCCAGATTGGAGTCGGGAAGGAATTTTTCCCTAAAAAGAGGACAATTGGGCTTTCTACCCCCATTGGGTTTTTTTGCCTTTCCTCTGGATCAACACCTTAGCACAACAGGCTGAACTGGATGGATGTCTCGTCTTTTTTCGGCCTTACAAACTATGAAACTTTGGGCAAATACTCGAGGCAACTGGGTCTACACTTCTTTACGGCGGCTAAATGCGTGATTGCAAGAAATTGGAAATCTGCTCTCTTACACTCCAAACTAGATCTATGTCACAGAATACAGGATGTCCGCAGAATGGAATACTTGACAGCCCTCCTTCATGATCAGATGGATAGGTTTTATCTTGGCACAGATTGTCTATTTTGAGTAAGCACTCAGAAAATTGTTCTTCGTTTGAAGTACTAAATTAAGAGATTAAATTTAATACGGGAGAGAGATATCTCATCCCTTACTGACAGAGTTCCCACTGGTACTGGATATAACTTACGATTTTCTAATTGTTACATAGAAAAATTCCTTATTTCTCAACTTACGTGATTGGGTACATTTTACTGACCATGTATTTGATTCTGACGTGTCCTTCAGCCCATATATCCAATCCCTTTCCCGCTCCTGTCACCTGCACCTCAAGAACATCTCCAGAATCCGTCCTTTTCTCACTGTAGAAATAACTCAAACTCTCAATCTTGCTCTTATTCATTCTCGTCTTGACTACTGTAGCTTCCTGCTTATCGGTCTCCCTCTCTGTAAACTATTCCCTCTCCAATCTGTCCTGAATGCAGCAGCGAGGCTTGTCTTTCTTTCCAGCCGCTATACTGATGCCTCTACCCTGTGTCAGTCACTGCACTGGTTGCCCATTCAGTACAGGATACAGTATAAACTCAGCACTCTCACACATAAAGCACTCCACAGCGCTACACCCCCCTACATCTCCTCCCTCATTTCTGTCTATCACCCCACCCGCTCTCTCCATTCTGTTGATGATATCAGATTAAATTCCTCAATCATCCGAACCTCCCATGCCCATCTCCAATATTTCACACATATGGCACTAGTACTCTGGAACATGCTACCGAGGGCGATCAGGCACACTCAGAACCCTCACAGTTTTAAGAGGGCCCTGTGAATACATCTTCTCAGTCTGGCCTACCAGAATCCCTAATGGCTAACTCCCGCCCGACTCTCTAACACATACAAATTTCTGTCACTCCGTATAATTAGGCACTTATCTGTATAAAGATGTACTGTCTGGGTGGCAGGTCCATCCGAATTCTGTATAAACCACCCCATATTTATGTCAAATGCCTGGACCATTGTAAACCTAGCACTTCTTACCCTTCGTCTCACCCTAACAGATTGTAAGCTCTTGCAGGGCTCTCACACCACGTGTCTGATCTGTAAGTAGCTTTTCATTGTGTTATGTCTGTCTTTTTGTCTGTACCTACACCCTTCAAATTGTAAAGTGCTACGGAATATGTTGGCGCTATATAAATAAAGGATATTGTTATTATTTATGTAGGTCAGTGCTATACTTGTGTGATTTCTATTCTGTCTGTAATCTGAAAATTCTCTCAATTAAAATACAGTTAAACAGAAATAAAAAAAAAGAAGTAAACTCACTTCCGTGACTCTCCTGTTTTGTCCCGGTGGCCAGCCTGTACAGCCAATCACAGGCCAGAGCGGTCAGTTGATAAACTTCCCATGAGGTTGAAATACTGGCAAATTCACACTAAGGTCAGAACTTGCAATGCAATGATAAATTGCAAAAAAAGGAGCTACATCTCAGTCTCTACACGTCTCAGCCCGTTAAATGCTCAAGTACATGACAGTAAAGTTAGAAAAAGACTAAAAATAGTATGTCCTGCTTGGAAGGGTTGCCAGGAGAAAGTCTTTTTTCTAAAAGGAACATGACACAAGGGCTTAAAAAACATGGCAAGGGTGATTATCTGGCTTTCTTTTGCAAAAAACTGAGCCAAAATTCTTTCAGAACAATGTGAGGACTATATATAAAACAATTAATTTAAGGTATTGCTGCTTAAGGTGGCTCTACAAAATATCCATTCATGGGGTGCACTTAGTTTTTCACACATGGATTTTCCATTTGCCCTAGTTTTTGTTTAATAGATAATTAAATGTGGAATCAATTATGTGTTATTCATCTAAGGTTGTATTTACCTGATTTTAAGATCTTAAGAGAACCATAGCTTTGCTATATGCAAATATTACATCTTCCTTACATTCTATGATTTTACATATCTTTTTCTCATGACTGTAGATGAGTATATTTATTTACCTATATGAGAAAAAGTTTTAATCTGTCTTGTATGACAATCCCATACAAGTGACAGCTCCATTAGTCTTCTCAAAGGATGCTAGAGAGCAGAAGTCACTTGGGTAGCTTTGCAAGTATTTAAACCTACTCTAATAATTTTTCTATTAAGGTAATCTAAACAGGTAAGTTTAAACTAGTTAAATGGTGACCTGTCAGCAGTTTTTCAGATTCAGGTTAAGTTCTGTGTAAATGCAGCTGATTGTACAAACATAGGAAATATACTTAATTATATTGTAATAGTGACGTTCTTCATTAAATATTTCCCCTAGGTCGCCAGACTACCTTTAACGGATAATTGCAGCCTCATAATTTTTTTGCCTTTCTCACAACAAAAAAATGCATTGGAAGATGTAGAAAGAAGTCTTACAGAAGAAATATTGAATTTGCTTATGACACAGCTAGAAGAAAAATCTCCTCGGGCCACAGCAGTGTCTTTCCCAAAATTAAAGCTGGACTCAGATTTTGGATTAACAGAAACATTAAGTTTACTTGGTGAGTGATATTGGACTTTACGTTGAAAAAAAAATCTATTTATGGTAACCTAATTTGTCTCTAGAATCTATCTATTCAGGGCTACCATAAAAGGGTACCATAGAGCCAAAGCACCTGGGCCTCCTCCCAAAATAAAAAATAAATTCTTGCGTGGTTAATGGAAACAAAAATGGAATTGCGCCATTGCTTTTGGGTTTACATTTTCATGGAGTTAACACTGTAAAGTCTTATTGACATGAGAGCTTTATTCTGCAGGTCAGTGCGTATGCAAGGCCCAAAACTTACCATCACATCATATCCACATCTCATCACTATATAGTGACTGATATCACCATAATTATACTGACCATATCAGCTTTAAAACGGTCGTGCAGTGTTAGCAGCTGCAAACTAACTGCAGCTGCTTCTCAGGGAGACAGCATTGACGGTTCATTACAATGCCTGCTTTCCCGATCGTTGTATATACAATGAGCGTCCAATGAGCGCTGTATATACACATATATACAGGAGGTGTGATGAAGCATTGTCAACATGCCCCCTGCGACACTAAGTCTCGGAGGCCAAAAGCCTAGGTAGCCCTATGTTTCTGGCCTAGGAGACACCTACCTAAAGGGGGATTTATCTATATGCCTGCCTAGTTTGGGGGTGTATCTACATACTATATTAGCTATCTCCTATATGAGGACACAAAACATGACTAAAACTTGGTGCACGAATGAGAGCTCCATAGTCGTTTGGGCACTTTTACTGGTAGAAGCACAAGGGAGTCGTTATTACCATTTGGGGCACTAAAGAAGGGGAGTTTGTACAGAGGTAGGAATTGGTAGGGAAGTGCTGGAAAATAGTGTAAGATGTTTGTTTGGTAAATTCTACAGATATGAGTTGTGGCCACAAGACGTAGTCATTGCGGTCTGGGGCAGATGGAGAGAAAAAAAGGGAAAAAACCAACTCATCAGAGAAAAGAACAACACATTGAAGAAGTCTCCTTATGTAACTTTACTGTAATAACTTGTGTGTGGAGAGCGCTTGTGTAGAACTGGTATCACCACTGTATGGTCAATATATGGTGTGGCAGAGCGACCGCTGGTAGTCGCATGTTTCTGCCACTAGAGGGTGTGCAGCCGGAGATCTGCAAGACACACGCCACCAAGGTTACCTGGCCTTGGTGGGATAGGAGCCAACCATATGAGTTGTCAGCCACACTAAGTGGTTGGCAATTGGTATCAGTTAGTGTGGCTTTTCAGACGTTTTCGGCTCTTATTGGGAGTAGACAATATGTCGGGTGGGCGTTTACTCCCCGTGTTCCAGGCCAGGTCTTGGAAACATCCCTGGAGACCTATTAAAGGCCTCCTGCCCAGGTGTTCGGGGGGGGCGTGGTCTGCTACCTGGATGTTGGAGCAGCAGAGCTGAGGAGAGAGCTCTGCCCCCCCCCCCTAGAGGGGATAGGGGAGCCGGGAACACAGGGAGGACACTGTAATTTTGAGGTGTTGTGCGATAGGCACGGACCTCTGGACAGAGACGGTCTCTGTATGTGAGTTAGTGGCCAGACAGCCGAGGATTTATTTTTATGTGTTTTGTTTTTCCTGCAACTGTGTGCCTCAATAAAACTGGCTAAGACCAGTTTGAAACATTCCTCCGTGTCAGAAGATCTTTGAGCCAATACCGTTCTACCAAGGACGGCGATCCAAAAGCCAAGCGGGACTCCCCAGGACGGGCCAAGACGCCATCCAGATGCAAGTGAGGCGTCACAATTGGTGGAGGTATGCGATGGGCAAAGATTGGCACTAACTGACTGTGTACAAAGTGGTGCAAGAAAAAGGCAGTTTACACAGGACTGCTGCAGTCTACATAGGACTGCTGGATTTTAGCTCAGTGTGAGCAAAGCGTTCTCTGAAGAGAGACACACCCGTAGCAACCTTTGGGGTCTGAGGAGACTGTGGAGAGACAGGGGACACACCCCAGTAAAGTGACTGTCTTGCTATGGGAGAACTTATTAAGTTTTTCGAGCGGGCAATTGCCCTGTTGAAGGAGGATATGGCCAAGCTGCCCCTTAATTCTAAGCAGCATAAAGCCTGTGCCGCGGCCATCCTTTCATATATAGCCGCTATCCAAGAAAGGACGGCTCAACAGCCCCCAGAGGGTCAGTACAGAAGGCTGGGGCTACAAGGCCAGGGCGGTGTTCCCAGAAGAAAGCCCAGTCGGGTATCCCTCCCCAGCATGAGTTACCCCCAGAACAGGCAGGGCGACCCTCCAAGAAGCAGTCAAACCTATGTGTTCCTCACCAGCGGGGGTTAACTCCAGACCAGGTGGAGCTGCCGAGGTGCATGGATGCGGCTGTTGCTGAGGGCAACCAACCTGATGATGGCTTGAGCGGATGTCCTGGGGCCAATAAAGAGGGGGTCCACGTCTGGAGAGACCAGATTACTGAAGGACCTGTGTGCTGCCGTTGCCACAGGAAACCAACTGGATCAGCAGGAGCCCACTATCACCAGTCAGCATGAGGAGCTGCCAGTAAGAACCCTGGAGTTGCCAGTGGGTGGTATCCCACTATTGGTCAATTTAGGTCGTCAAAGGACCTCCAGAGTGCAACTGGACATTATACCCTTTATGAAGACCCAACCAGAAACTGGTAAGACTGTTGCCATATATTTTGAAACGGGTTTTGGGACTGTCAGTCATGTGCTTGAGGTGTGTGAGGAGCTCTGGGTGTAGGTAATACTTGGCAGGAGCTTTCCACATTTCTTGCAGTTGTGGGAGACAGCAGAGGTAAAAAAGTATGTAGTTACTTCAGGGAAGGACACCCTGAGTCTGCTGTGCCACTGCCAGAAAGGGACAGGCCTGACGACTTGCATATGAAAGCCCCTGAGACGTTGGTGTCTAGTTCTTTGAACATTAACCACAGTGTGTTAAACGTGTGTCCAGATGTTCTGCCTGGACAGGAGAAGGATCCTGGGAGCAGTGGGACTGTTAACCCTGGAATTACAGAGTCTGGTGGACCTAATGTATCGCATGTGGACTTGTCATTCCAAAACCACTTAACTGCATTAATGTATGAGAACCATGCTATGTCTGAACAAGGTGTTATAGAAACTGCAGACAAAACAAAAGAGGAGATTAGCTCAAGTATGCCCCTAGAGCTATGGGTGAAGTAGATGCAGTGCATGACCTTGCTGCTAAAGACACTTCAGCCAGTGCAGCAGAGGGGATTAGCTCTAGTGTGCCCCTAGAGGTCATAGGGGTGAGCAGCCCAAGTAGTACAGGGAATGTGTGTCCTGTGGTGCATGACAATCTGGAGACATGGGTTAACCCTACAGGCTCAGGTGGAGCTAATGTGGTTGCCCTAGCAACAGGGTGTCCTCTGCATCTCCTGTTGTGAAAACGAGTGAGTTACAGCTGGGTGTGAAGTGTCTGCGGTCCAGTCAGTAAAAGTGTCTACCAGTGACCCCAGCGCACTGTGTGTACCTGATGGTAGCCTGCAAGTTGCAGGTAATGCGTGCCCAGTGATGGATAGCCACTAGTGTTGAGCGATTTTTATCGACAAAGTTGAAATCGGCAAGGTTTTTATGGTGATCCCAAAAATTTTCCCGATCATGCGATAATTAAGGTTAAAAAACTGTGCATCATCTATTAAAATCGCGCCCCTTTTTTGGTTTGGGTTCCTGTAATTTTGGCGGCCAGCAAATCAGATTACAGAATAGAGCAGGGTGAGATGTGGTGTGTCGACGTCATGACTGGGGTGTGTATGGTTGCGATTGGCTGGAAAAAATCACATGAAACCCTTTGTTTTACATAGAACCCGCGTTTCCTGTTTCAGCCTCGGTGTTCTCAAACGTCCTCATAGGGGTAGGACCTGCCTCTGCCTGTGGCCAAACACTCAGCGAAATTGCTATTTTTTGCACAGAGAAACCTCTACTATTAGCGTGATCCTTCCAATTTAGTTAGATTAGAGATTTGAACATTTTAGTAGTAGCTAGAGAATTTTAAAGCAGGGATCTACCACTGTAAATTCACGGCGGTGGGAGCGGGGGGGGGAGGGGCCCGCGGCGAACACAGACAAGCTCCATCTATAAAGAACACTGGATAAAGTTCACCAAGACTTAGTGTAGACATTGTTTGCTATTGAAATATTTCCTGGATATTGGGCAGCCTGAACTTATATTGGATACACATCATTTCTAGTAACTGCGGTCTCTTTGTTAGCTGCAAAACTCCACTTTTATTATTAGTATACATTTCAGATAGGTGTTCATTTTCAATTTTACCCATTACACTGTGACTGTTGATATATTCACCTTGCAGTTAAATTACAATCCAGCAATCTGTAGTCAGCACAGGTTGTTTGTTGCCAAAAATACCGTGTATCATACGAAAACATCCAAAAGTTACTGTTTTTTGGGCTTTTGCGCACCCAGCATTGTTCATTTACGCAGCATCTACGTAAATCTTAAAACAGCAATTTTTATATTTTACCACAGGTGAATTGAAAGGTGAAAAAAATATCGTTATTATACCAAAACAAAACATTACTGTTTTTTAAATTTTGCGCACCCACATTTTTTCTTTACGCAGCATCTACGTAAATTTTAAAAACAGCAATTCTATTTTCACCACAGTAAAAAAAATTAAAAAAATTGCCAAAAATCTTTCTTTTTTTTTTTTTCCCCCCCCACAACAAAACAAGAAAATTTAAACGTTTTTTAACTTTGGGGAAAAAATTTTTTTTTCCAAAAAAAACATTTGGGGTTTTCATTGACCAGCATCTACGAAATTTTAAAAAACAGAAATTCTATATTCACCACGGTGAATTGAAAGGGTGCAAAAAATACCTTTTATTATACCCAAAACAAACATTTACGGTTTTTTTGATTTTTGCGCACCCAGCATTGTTCATTGCCCAAACATCTACTAAATCTTAAAACACAATTCATATTCCCACAGGTGAATTGAAAGGTGAAAAAAAATACCGTTTTATTATATCAAAACATAAAGTTACTTTTTTTTTTGACTTTTGCCACCCAGCTTGTCATTGACGCGCACCCCTACTAAATTTTAAAACAAAATTTTCTATATTCACCACAGGTGCATTGAAAGGTGCTAAAAATTCCCTTTTATTAAACCAAAACATAACAGTTAGGGGGTTTTTTATTTTGCCCCACCCAGCATTGTTATTGCCCTCTACTAAATCTTAAAACACAATTCCCCTATATTCCCACAGGTGAATTGAAAGGTGCAAAAAAAACCGTTTATTTATATCAAAAAAAAAAAAAATTACGTGTTTTTTTGATTTTTTGCACACCCACTTGTTCATTTGACGACATCTACGAAATTTTTAAAACAGCAATTCTATTTTTCACCACAGGTGAATTGAAAGGGTGCAAAAAATCCCGTTTTTTATATCAAAACATAACATTACGTGTTTTTGAAATTTTTGCACACCCACATTGTTAATTGACGCACATCTACTAAATTTTAAAAAACACAATTCATTTCACCACGGGTGAATTAAAAGGTGCAAAAAAAAACGTTTATTAAACAAAACATAAAAATTGGGTTTTTTTTTTGATTTTTTCCACCCAGCATTGTTCATTGCCAGCATCTGGGAAATCAAAAAACAGCAATTCTATATTCACCACGGGTAATTGAAAGGTGCAAAAAACACCGTTTATTATCCCAAAAACCCGTAACCCCCCCAAAAAAAAATTTAAAACGTTTTTTTGGTGATTTTGCCCAAACCCAAAAAAACATTGTTTTTTTGACCCCCCCAAAAGCAAATCTACGAAAATTTTAAAACAGCAATTCATACCCCACAGGTAATTGAAAGTAAAAAAATATCGTTTATATACCAAAACATAAAAAATATCTTTTTTTTGGACTTTGCCCAGTCCAATTTTGATAACACCTTGCATTAAATTTGAATCCAGCAATTTTTTTTGATTAGGGGGATTTGAGAAACTGTGGATTTGCCGTCTTTTAATAAGAGACTTTCCAAAACATTCAAAACCTTCTAAATTTTTATATTTCAAACATGAGCAAAATCAGGGGGGTAACGAGAAAAGGGGGGGTAGCACAAGGGGGTAGGGGGTACGGAGAATCTCCCTTCCGGCGGCGACAAAAACCACCCCCGGGGATCTCTTTCGGGCCGTCGGGCCCTTCACCGCGGTAAAGGCCCTTGAACTAAGAAACCCCAACACCGCGCCAATCTGTCCTTCATGGTTAATCAACCTGCATCTACAGTCTTACCCCCTTTCGTCCCCGGGCATCCAGGGGCCAAAAATGTCTCACAGCATCACACACCCGTCCAACATGAAGCACCCCAAAAATGTCAACTCGTGTACCCCCCACTGTGGTAATCCATTGTCGAAACCTCTTGATGAAAAAAATCGGGTTGGGGTCAAAAGGGCATTAAAAAAGATCAAGAGGATGATTTATTTTTTCTCTGACGCCCATTTACTGAGCCATCAAGGAGGTGAAGGAAGCCGGGTAAATCGGCAAAAATCCCGGGGCGGAAGTTCTGCCCCTTCTTTAGCCCGAAGCTCTGGAGCAAAAGTCGGGGACGCCCAAAGTCACCTTGTTGATGATATATGAAGACGACTTTGCGATCCATCCTGGTTTTTTTTCCGCAGAATTTTTGCTTGCAGCCTTCATCAGTGACGAGGAGGAAGACGGGGGTGGGGTTCAATAGGCCCCCCCAAAAAAAAAGGGAGAGGGGGGTCGCAGAAGTCCCTAAAATGTTTTCCGCCAGCCAGGGCAGCAAAACCCCGCTCCTCGCTTATCCCGCAAAAAGGTTCAGGACCTCTCAACCTGGCCTTTTTTGACAACCCTCGTTTCACCCAGCGATTCATTTTTCCCGCCTTGCCGTAAACCAAAAGAGGCAAAAAACCCTTAAGTTTAAACCACCACCAACATGTCATCACATGCACAAACATGTTAAAGGGGGGAAAGGCCCAAAAAAGAACCGACCCCCGGGCCTCCAACCACTGTCACACCCTCGTCTCCGCCTCCTCCTCCTCCCCACCACCAAGCATTCCTCCAAAGCTCCCCATGTCTCTCAAGTCATATCAGGGGATGCCTCCCACCCCCCTCCCCCGGTACCCCAGCAACCCCCAAGACCCTCCTACCCCTTTCCCCGCCATTTAAAGACCCACCGCAGGGCCTTGCCCCCCCTTCTTTTCCCCATTTTTTGGGAGCAGAAGAAACACTTTAACCCAAAAATCCCAAAAGAAAAGAATTACTTGCCAGGCTTTTGGCCTTGGAAAAAATTTTTGCCTTTCCCGTCTGTTGGACACAGAGGGTTTTCCGCCACCCCTGGCCCTCGCCTCCCCCAATACCAATGCCGACACATTTCTTTGCCAAAAAGCCTCCCTCCCCTCCCAGCCACGTGTCACTAAAATTCAAGCGCTTTGCTGCATCTTTCCGGAAAAGCCCATCCACCCCCGGGCCCACATGGACATAACAGGGCCAAGGCCGCTATATCCTGTGACACCTCACTGGTGAGCGGGGTGGATGCTCGGGGGGTGACGGTGGCTCTCGGGCCGGCCCTCTAAAAAATGCAGGATGGTGCAGGGCTCTTTCCCCCAAGGTCCTCTGGGGGCATCCGTCCCAGAAACACCAGCCGTTTGAAATTTCTCCCTTTGGGAGACCTCCACACACGGGTCGGGAGCTGGGGACGGCTCTAAGCAACAAAACCGAGCGCGGCTGGTGACAAGAACCTTGTGCCGGGAAAGGTGGTGTCGATAAGGGGTGAAATCTCGGCCCCCTTAAGATCGGTGGGGCGGAGCAATCCCTTGCCTGGCACATGTCATAAACCTTGTCGTCCAGAAATTTTCAAAGAGACCCGGGGTCGGGACTGCCTGCTGAAGAAGGCCGGGTCTGAGTTCGCACTTCCGCCGTTCGCACCCTGCTTCGTCCCCCCGGGCTGCTTGCAGCGTCAGCTCGGCCTCCCCGTCAACCGTTCTTTTGTTGACGTGGCAAACAGCTGGAATTCCACCCCCCACATGCCCAGCGATTTTTGGCAGCACGCAATTCCATTACGCAGTACGAAGTGACACATGGCCTGACAAACACGGTACGGACCTCGGGGTTGAACCACCGAAGGGAGGGAGGTGAAAAAACTCTGCACCCTCCCCTTTCCGTTTTGAAGAACCACCAAAATGGTCAGTCGGGCAATGCCCCTTTTCAGCAAGACATTGGGGATCTTTTTTTCTGAACATCTTGGACACTCTGAAACAACGGTCCCGCCAGCGACGGAGGGGGAACGAAACAATGCGGACACGGGGCCTTTTCTCCATCAAAACCACAAGGCCCACAGTTTTCACAATTTCACGCTTCATTAGGCATGTTTTCGGGTCCAAGCTAGTGCAAGGTGGCGCACAGCTCTCAGGGTGCATCATCTCGCAAGTCAGGGCTTTGTTGAAGCTTGGGGCCCGGGGGCCGCGGAGGGGGAGGAGGAGGGATTCCTAGACACCATTTACAGACGTCCCTGCCTTGGAAAGAGGTTTTTCCCAATTTAGGGGGGAGGGGGAAGATGAGAAAAACAGTTTTTTCTATGCCCCGCCGACCCCGAGCTTGGGAAATCAAGGCCCCCCTCTTTCACATGATGCTTGGGATCCCATTTCCTCCAACATGATCCCGCATTAAGGCCACAAAAACAACATTACTGGGGTGGCCACCCTCCGGATCCCCCCTACAAAAAAAAAATCACACTTTCCCCTTTCCCCCACCCAAATTAGAGTAAAATGCAGGAAATGGGGGCCTGCGATTGATCAACGGAGACATCTTTTGCGTCTGCTTTACTTTCCCCCCCAAAGCACGGTGGAACAACACACGACTGACAGCGTTTGGGCCAAGTAGGGGTAGCGGCAGCACAGGCAATGGCAGAAGCCTAATGGGGGACCTCTGGGAATCTTTGTTTACCACCCACCAACGCAGCAATGCAGGGGACACATCCAACACCAAGATCAGCTTAAATCAGGTCACGACTACTCTCTCAACACGATTTTTTGCATGTTTTTCCGACCCAATAGACTTCGGGTATCCAAAATGGACGAATGCCCGACTGGCTCATCACGCCATAGAGTGTTTCCTCCCACACCACGCATATCTGACGGACCTTCACACAGCTGGAGGAGTCATTACAGACAAAAAGCTCCGTTTTCCCAGATAAAGTGGATCGTTTGACTTTTTATCAAAAGAATCAGGCAAGGATCTCTGTGATGTTGTGCCCCAATTGCCGAGGTCCCCCGATTAGTTTTCCCGGGCCCCACTTCACATTCCTTTTCAACAGAAATGGTCCTCTTAAAACTTTTTTTTTAAAATGATCATTTTTTTAAACGCAATTTTTTATTCTTTTTCCCAACAGTTTATTTTGCTGGTTTGCTGTAGGAACTGTAAAAGACAGCAAGGTTTCCCGACAACACCGATTCCCTTTACTACTTTTTCTTAAAAATTTTCGCATTTTCAATGGTTTTGAGGGCAGTTTTGTGTGAGATACAGCTATAATTATGGTCCTTTGAACAGAAATGTTTTCTTTTAAGTGGGATTTCCCCTCACAAATTTTAAAAGGCTGAGAATCTATTTAAAATTTTTTGGGGGGCTGTACTGTGAGATACAGCAATAATCAGGCCTTTGGAACAGAAATTGGCTTCTAAGTGGCTTTCTCCTCACAATTTTAACAGTGGCTGAGAAGTCATTTTAAATTTTTTTTGGCATGCGCTTTGAAATGCAGCAATACTAAAAGCCTATTATAAAAAAAATGTTGTTTCTTAAAAGACATTTGTTCTTCACAATTGACCAAAGTGGCTCAAAGGTCATGCTTTTAATTTTTTTGGGGGGTTTTGCTTTTAAATGCAGCAAACACAGTCCTATTCAAAAAAAAGTTGTTTCTAAAGACATTTTTCTTCACAATTGCAAAAGTGGGGCCCTGGGTCATCTTTGAATTTTTGGGGCATTTTGCTGTGACAGCAGCATACAAGGGCCATTCAAAAAATGTTGTTTCTAAAGACATTTGTTTTTTTCACAATTTCCAAATGGCTCAAGGGTCATGCTTTTGAATTTTTTTGGGGGGGTTTTGTGTGACAGCCTATACTACAGGTCCTATCTAAAAAAAGTTTTTTCAACAGACATTTGTTTTTTCACAATTTTCAAGTTTCTCAAAGGGGGGATGGTGCTGTCAAAACAGGAATAGTAACACTTTAATGGGCACATTTTCAAAATGACTTGTTTTTTGCAAATCTTTAACAAGCTATCAATCCCGTATTGAGACAACCCATTTAAAAACAAGAAAAAAAGAAAAAAGACATGGGGGATTCCACCTATTTTAAAAAAGTGTTTTTCTAGAATTAAAGTACTAAAAAACTTGCATGTCAAAAAAGGTTTTTAAAAAAATTTCCTCTAATTGTACAAAAGGGACAGGAAAAATTGACCAGAGTAGGGGTTTTTCAAGGACTGGAGATGGACACACAGAAAACAAAGTAAGAGACCATTTCCCCACACGTTTTAGTAAAAGAAAAAAAATGCCAAGAAAAAGGGCACCTGGGTAACAGGACGTTAACCACCATATTTTTCCCAATGAAACTCAATTGTTTCCCCACTCATACGAGGGACAAACGCTACCGAGGTATTGACGTTACTGAGAAGGGGGGATTTTCATACTTCCGCTTCCGACCGCTTCACACACAGTTTTCGTTGCTGCTCACAGGGCATTTTAAAATCTGTTAATAGATAAGGACGCCAGCCTGGGCTTCCCCACCGCCCCACTTAACTCCCCCCCCTGGGTCACGTGGGCCCCGACAGGGATAGTCAAATTTCCAGTGAAACTAAAATGGTGGTTAAAGACTCCTTTTTTCCGGGACTTTTTTTAAAAGTGGGGGTCATCAGTTTGGGGGTCAGCTGGGCCCAGACAGGAAAAATTTTAAAGTCCATTTTAAATAAAAAATGTTCAAATCATATGCCTTTTTGGCACTTTTAATTTTTTTGGGGGATCAGGGTTTTAATAATGGTGAATGGTCTGACTTTTTTTCGTGACTTTTTATAACCTAATTTTTTGCCCAAGAGTACACTTTTCCCTTTTACTTTTGTGGGTGAAATTTTTACTTCTCCAGCCTTTTGGGTGTAATAAGAAGTGTTGTTGCCTCCCATAACCCTTTAATTTCATCGCTCATAATCGACGCTCATATCGAAAAACCTACGATAGCGGCCGACTATCACTCGCGATCTCAAAACCAACGCAATCGCTCAACACAATAGCCCCAGTTCTGTTTACGCTGTGATCCCAAGAGGGGCTTTCCTTTTCAGTGTGCGGCCCGAAGGGAACGAGAAATCCTGGGAAAGTTTTTTCCTCCACAAGTGTAGGGAAAAACTATTTAATAGGTTTGGTCCAACCCCATGGGTATATGGTGCATAATAACTCAAGAGTGATGAAAATACGTTTGTAAAGAAAACGTGTCTGAGTCAATTCGTTGCACCCTGGTCAGGACATATATGTATGGAAACCAGATGGACACATAAGGGTGAAGAGAAAGGCGTGCGTGACCGTGTCCCCCCTTTTCACATGTTTTTCCGTGTCGCTATACTTCCAAGCTTTTTTCTGCAGTGATCACAAAGACTGCAGTGATAGAGTGAACTGCAAGACACCACTGAGGTGTTTGTATGCTCAAACCCCAGTAAGGGGGAGGTGGGCTTGTTTAAATCCCCAGATGGTAAAGAGGTGCTTGGAGGCAGCTGATAAATTTTCCTTTCCTGTGACAGAAAATTTAAAAATATCCAGATTATTTTGCCGGTTTTTGCGAACGCAGGGGATCCATTTGCAGCAAGATGTCCGCTGAACCTATGGGTGGTAAAAACGTGACTGAGTTGCCTAATGGGAACACGGCCAGTTTGAAAGCAGAGTGGAACTATGAAATAATGGGCCCGGCGGCTATGACTGATATCCCATTTATAAAAAGTGTCTGCCATTGACTCCACGCACAACGTGAATTTACTGTGGCAAGATATAGGACGTCACTTAGAGTTTTAAATTTTTCCCCTTTTGAGATGGTTACGGGGGTGTCGGAAAAAATCTCCACACGTTCGAAAGGTCTGCTCTAACAAGCCGTGAAGGTTCAAGGGAAGGGTCCTTTTGACCAAAAGGGGTCTTTATTGAGTGCATGCAGATTTTTGGCCCCGGTATGAAAGGGGAAACCCACGAGGTGGTCACATGGGCAAATCCTGTTTTTGGGTTGTCAACTCAATTCCCACAGTGACCCCTGACTCATGCAGGGGAGGCATGGAAATGAGGAAACAATGGGAATGTGGTCTTTTTAGCTGCTGTGACAGGTGTAGAGGGGCCACAAGTCCTCAACATTAAAAACCACCCATAAAGAGGGTGAATTATCGGAAGGGGGGCCCCCTAAAGTGGGATTGTCTGCAATAACCCTGTGATCATTGACCAGCAGGTTATGGGGGGCACAGATGTACTGTGTGCCACAGTGGGTGCTAGTCCAGAGAAATTAGAGTATGTAGCTGACCCTAAAAGGCAGAAGATGGACAGTCAGGACCAGAGGACTTGGGACATAGAGAAGTTTAGGTCAGCTTGTATTCCTGAAGACAAAGAGGTAGTAGGTTTGGGCTCAGGTGCGCCCCAAGTGGCCATGATGGATAGAGACCCTGAGAAGTGTGCCATTCTTACAGCTTCTGATAACACTAGTATGGTTATTGAGACAAACTAGGGGCCTCTTGCTTATGCGAGATCCAAGATAGTGAAAACTCTGTTCAGTGGACACAATGCCAAGGTAGTTGGTGCGTGTAGGCAGCCTACAAGGTCTGATAGCGCTGGTAATGGGGTTATCAGTAGTAACCCTGTGAATGTCGGCATGCCGGCTGTAGGTGATGACATCCTTGTTGCAGAGCGTGCATGGGTTGTGCCACCTGTAAAAAGTGGCTATGATCATTCTGTTGCCCTTTGTAGGGTGAATGCATGGGATGAGTCCACAGCTATGTATATGACACAAGGTCATCTCTGCCCCTGCGGATATAGGGAAGACGTCGCCCGAAAGTAGGAGCTTTGACCCTGGAGGGAGACTGTGCAATGTGAGAAAGACCTACGGCCTTTATCAGAGGGAGGGATATGTGGCAGAGCGACCGCTGGTAGTCGCATGTTTCTGCCACTAGAGGGTGTGCAGCCGGAGCTCTGCAAGGCACACGCCACCAAGATTACCTGGCCTTGGTGGGATAGGAGCTAACCATATGAGTTGTCAGCCACACTAAGTGGTTGGCAATTAGTATCAGTTAGTGTGGCTTTTCAGCCGTTTTCAGCTCTTATTGGGAGTAGGCAATGTGTCGGGTGGGCGTCTACTCCCCGTGTTCCAGGCCAGGTCTTGGACACATCCCTTGAGACCTATTAAAGGCCTCCTGCCCAGGTGTTCAGGGGGGCGTGGTCAGCTACCTGGATGTTGGAGCAGCAGAGCTGAGGAGAGAGCTCTACCCCCCCCCTCACTCCCCAGAGGCTATAGGGAAGCCTGGAACACAGTGAGGACATTGTAACTTTGAGGTGCTGTGCGATAGGCACGGACCTCTGGACAGAGAGGGTCTGGCGGCCGAGGCTTTATTTTTATGTGTTTTATTTTTCCTGTAACTGTGTGCCTCAATAAAGCTGGCCGAGGCCAGTTTGAAACATTCCTCCGTGTCAGAAGATCTTTGAGCCAATACCGTTCTACCAAGGACGGCGATCCAAAAGCCAAGCGGGAATCCCCAGGACGGGCCAAGACGCCATCCAGATGCAAGTGAGGCGTCACAATGGTGATAATATACGTCTGCAGAGCCTGTGTACAACTGGTAACTACCAAGGTATGGCCACTCTATGGCGGTAATATTGATCGTAGTATAATGGTTTATATTCAGTAATGGTATGTGTCAGGACTTGTCAGCGAGCGGGAAGTGGATCCACCGGTCACCGTTAGGAGTTGGCGTACCCTACGCCGGGGAGTGGAATCTAAGGGGCCCCTTGTCTTCACCGGAGCCCGCCGCAAGGCAGGACAGGCTTTGCTGCAGGAAATCCCCCAGGTCGCTACCCCTGACGCAGGACCCAGCGGTGACAGCCGAAGCAGGTATCGCAGACACAAGGCCGACCGGTGCGTGGAACTGGAGTAGGCAGGACACCAGAGCATGGAACCAGAATAGACAGGACTGGCTAGGCAGGACTGACAAGACAGGAGCGGAAGCGTAGCAGCTAACGAAACTGTCAGAGAGTATGCTAGCAAACGCCAAGAGACGTCACTAACGCAGGGACACCAACAACTGGGCGCCGATGGCAGGAAGGGGTATCCCTATAAAGCCCGTGCCCCAAGGCCATAGGTGGAAAGGGAACACCAATAAGTATTGGCCCTTTAAATCTAAGAAAGCTGCTCGCGTGCGCCCCTAGTGGCCGGCCGGGATAGTGCAGGCATAAGCAGAGACTGCTGCACGGCGCTGAAGGAAGAAGCAGGACACAGCTAGGTGAGTAGCAGCGCTTGCCGGGGGAGCGAGAGACCGAGGTCCAGGCGTGTTTTCTTGAGGCTCCCAAGACCTTTCCTCGGGCCCGAAGCCCTTCCAATCCACGAGGCAGTAGGTTTTGCCTCTGGAATGCTTCATGTCCAGGATTTCCTTAACTTCTTAGATATATAACTTTGCGAATACCGATTGAGAATCACCGGTTTCAGGAGAGACACATGAAATGAATTGGGGATGTGGAGGGAGGGAGGTAGGCGGAGTTTGTAGGACACTGGGTTAATCTGTCGTAGAACGCTGAAAGACCAAGATATCGAGGTGCCAATTTCAAACTAGGCACTCGGAGGCGGATGTGCTTGGAGGAGAGCCAAACTTTATCTCCAGGTTGGTATGTAGGAGGTGCTCTGCGCTTCTTGTCAGCTTGCGCCTTAAACCGGGTGGCCGCACGACACAAATTTTGACGGGTGAGTCGCCAAATTTGAGAAAAGTCCCATGCTATGGCGTTGGCAGCAGGAACTTCCGAAGAGGCAGACAGTGAAAGAGGAAGACGAGGATGTTGACCAAATACCACATAGAAAGGAGACTCCCCTGAGGACTCGCTAGAATGGTTGTTGTAGGCGAATTCTGCCCAGGGAAGCAGAGAGACCCAAATAAATTTGCGCAGGTAGTTCACCAGGACCTGGTTGATCCGCTCCACTTGGCTATTAGACTGTGGGTGGTATGCAGAAGAGAAATAAAATTTAATTCCCAGCAGAGAGCACAAGGAACGCCAGAAGCGAGAGGTGAATTATACTCCTCTATCAGAGACGATGTTAGAAGGCATTCCATGTAAACTGAAGATGTGCTGTACGAACAATGAGGCCAATTGCGGAGCCGAACAAAGACCTGGCAGAGATGTAAAATGTGCCATCTTGGAGAATCGGTCCACCACAACCCAGCCACCCGAACAGCCCTGGGAGGGCGGAAGATCACTCACGAAGTCCATAGCGATGTGGCTCCATGGTACTTCGGGCACCGGTTAAGGCAACAGGTAACCAGCAGGTCGGAGACGAGAACTCTTACTCTGGGCACAGTTAGGGCACTCTTTGACGTCCTGCGCGAGGGAGGGCCACCTGTAGTGACTTGCGATAAGGTGGAGAGATTTACGATTTCCAGCATGGCCGGCCACTTTGGAAGCATGACCCCAGGACAGAATGCGTTCCTTAGGGCGGGGCGCACGAATGTCCTACCAGGCGGAATTTCTCACAACTTTACAGATGCCGTATAGACGAGACGCTCAGTAGCGATCAGCTACTGTGGTTAAGACTCCAAGTCAGAGGAATCTGTGGTCTGGGACAGAGCATCAGCATTGAGGTTTTTTGTGGCAGGCCGCAAATGAAGAGTGAAGTTGAAACGAGAAAAGAATAATGACCAGCGAGCCTGTCGAGGATTCAAATGTTGAACCGTCTAGGTATAGTAGATTCTTGTGGTCCGTGTAGATGGTCACAGGATGTAGGGTGCCCTCCAAAAAATGCCGCCATTCGCCCAAGGCCAGTTTGATCGCCAGCAGTTCCCTGTCCCCGATGGAGTAGTTCTTCTCGGCGGGCGAGAAGGTCTTAGAGAAGAAGCCGCAGGTAACGAATTTGCCGTTGACATTCTTTTGCAGAAGGACGGCTCCAGCTCCTACCAACGAATCATCGACTTCCAGAAAGAAGGGTTTCTCTGGATCCGGGCGATGAAGAGCAGAGGTGGAGGCAAAGGCTGACTTTAACTGAGCAAAGGCTTCTTCGGCCTAAAGAGAAATAAACGAGGGTTACTACCTTGAGAGCAACAATAGGAGCAATGAGAGTGGAGAAAGTGTAATAAATTAGTAGTTGTAGAAACCGATGAACAACTTGATAGATTGGAGACCGACAGGGTGGGGACAGTTTAATACTGCCGAAGACTTTTCCGGGTCCATTAGAAGGCCTTGTGCGGAGATGATGTACCCCAGGAATGGCAAACTGGTCCATTCAAATAGGCACTTCTCCAACTTGGCATAGAGATGGTTCTGTCTAAGACGAGAGAGTACCAGACGAACATGAGCCCGATGGGACTTGAGATCTGGAGAGTAGATTAAGATATCGTCCAGATAGACTAGAACACAGTGGTAGAGGAGATCTCGGAAAATGTCAGTCACAAACTCTTGGAATACAGCTTAGGGCATTGCAAAGGCCAAAAGGCATGACCAGATATTTGTAATGGCCATTCCGGGTGTTAAAAGCGGTCTTCCACTCGTCCTCCTCGCATATTCAGATCAGGTTGTAGGCACCTCGAAGATTGAGTTTGGAGAAGACAGTAGCACCCCGGATCCTATCAAAGAGTTCGGAAATCAATGGCAGTGGGTAACGATTCTTGATAGTGATCTTATTGAGACCTCGATAGTCAATACAAGGCTGCAAAGACCCATCCTTCTTCTCGACAAAAAAGAAGCCGGCCCCCGTGGGAGAAGATGATTTACGGATGAAGCCCTTTTCCAGATTCTCCCTAATATACGCCGACATAGCCTCAGTTTCAGGCCGAGAAAAGGGGTTCACTCTATTCCCGGGGAGGAGTAGATCCTGGCTGCAGCTCAATAAGGCAACTGTAGGGCCGATGAGGAGGAAGAAACTCTGCCTGTTTCTTGCAGAACACATCCGCAAATTCCCGATAGTGAGCAGGAAGGCCTGGTGGAGCTGGAACGGCTGGAAGGAGGGGTGAGGTACCCACTAAACGGGGAGGACGTGGTACCGACATGCATGTAGAGTGGCACCATGTGCCCCACCGAGTGACTTCCCCTGTTTTCCTGTCGATGTTGGGACTGTGTTCCTGCAACCAAGGGAGCCCCATGAGATGATTACTAATTGGAATAAAACTTGACTAAAAAAGTCAAATGTATACCAAAATGGTACCAATCAGCCTGCGAAAAATAAACTAAATTTTGGTTCATAGGTGATAAAAACAAAAAAGTTATTGATCTCACAAAATGACTCTGCAGAACAAATTTACAGTGGGAAAGTATTCAGACACCTTTAAATTTTTCACTCTTTGTTTCATTGCAGCCATTTGGTAAGCTGATTAATGTACACTCTGCACCCCATCCAGAAAGAAAAAAAACATAAATGTAGATATTTTTGCAAATGTATTAAAGAAGAAAAACTGAAATATCACATGGTCATAAGTATTCAGACTCTGCTCAGTATTGAGTAGAAGCCCCCTTTTGAGCTAGTACAGCCATGAGTCTTCTTGGGAATGATGCAACAAGTTTTTCACACCTGGATTTGGGGATCCTCCGCCATTCTTCCTTGCAGATCCTCTCCAGTTCCCTCAGGTTTTATGGTGAATGTTGGTGGACAGCCATTTCCAAGTCTCTCCTGAGATGCTCAATTGGGTTTAGGTCAGTGCTCTTTCTGTACCAGTCAAGAATGGTCACAGAGTTGTTCTGAAGCCACTGAAGTCATTGTCTTGTTGGAAGATGAACCTTCGGCCCAGTCTGCGGTCCAGAGCACTCTGGAAGAGGTTTTCATCCAGGATATCTCTGTACTTAGCTGCATCCATCTTTCCTTTAATTGCAAACAGTCGTCCTGTCGCTGCAGCTGAAAAACACCCCTGTAGCATGATGCTGCCACCACCATGTGTCACTGTTGGGATTGTATTGGGCAGGTGATGAGCAGTGCCTGGTTGTCTCCACACATACTGCTTACAATTAACACCAAAAAGTCCAATCTTCGTCTCATCAGACCAGAGAATCTTATTTCTCATAGTCTGGGAGTCCTTCATGTGTTTTTTTGCAAACTGTATGCGGCTTTCATATATTTTGCACTGAGGAGCGGCTGGTGCCACGACTGGTGGAGGCTACAGTGATAGTTGACTTTGTGGAACTTTCTCCCATCTCCCTCCTGCATCTATAGAGCTCAGCCACAGGGATCTTGGGGTTCTTCTTTACCTCTATCACCAAGACTCTTCTCCCCCGATTGCTTAGTTTGGCTGGACGGCCAAGTCGAGGAAGAGTTGTGGTCGTTTAATACTTCTTCCATTTAAGGATTAGGGAGGCCTTTTAGGAACCTTGAGTGCTACAGAAATTCTTTTGTAACCTTGACCAGATCTGTGCCTTGCCACAATTCTGTCTCTGAGCTCCTTGGGCAGTTCCTCAGACATCATGTACATCATGTACTATGAGCTGTGAGGTCTGATACAGACAGGTGTGTGCCTATCCTAATCAAGTCCAATCACTTTAATTAAACACAGCTGGACTCCAATGAAGGAGAAGAACCATCTCAAGGAGGATCAGAAGGAAATGGACAACATGTGAGTCACATATGAGTGTCACAGCAAAGGGTCTGAATACTCAAGACCATGTGATATTTCAGTTTTTATTGGTTAATAAATTTTCAAAAATATCTACATTTCTGTTTTTTTTCTTTCAAGATGGGGTGCAGAGTGTACATTAATGAGCAAAAAAAAAATTACTTTTTGGATTTTACCAAATGGCTACAATGAAACAGAGTGAAAAATTTAGGTGTCTGAATACTTTCCATACCCACTGTAAAAAATAGAGAATGTTCTTTTTTTATGAAAACATTTATCGTATTTATCAGTGTAAAGTGCGCCTGAAAGTACGATACTTTCAAAAATCTGGCATCTGGTATACCTTAAAAGGTGAATTTTTTCCCCATACTTTTGTAGGGACCATTTATTTATTTATATAAATTAATCATGTCCCCCCGAGCCGTCTTTTCTCAAGACTAAATAAGTTCAATTCTACTAACCCAAACCTGGCAAAGTACGGCCCGCGGGCCGCATCCGGCCCGCCAGCTCGCCGGATGCGGCCCGCGGTGTACGATGCCCAGGTCTACTAATAGTAGCGTTGACAGTCCGCCACGGCCGGGTATTGCTGAGAGGCCGCCGCGGGCCATCAGCACTACTATTACTGGTGAATTAGGCAGCGACGCGATGAACTCTGCTCACCGCGCCGCTGCCTCTCCTCGGCGCACACAGAGTAATAACTCTGTGCGGGCCCATGAGCTGACGGAGTAGCGTCCCGGCACTGGCGGCATGACATCACGCCCACCAGCCCCGGGAAGTTCCTCGGATAGAAGATGAGCGCGCTCAGCCAGGAAGCAGGTAAGCCAGGGTGAGTATTAGTGTTTGTTATTTTTAATTTTGGCCATCAAACTATACATCTGCCTGGGGACACACCTAGCTATCTATATACCTGCCTGGAGACACACCTAGCTATCTATATACCTGCCTGGGGACACACCTAACTATCTCTATACCTGCCTGGAGACACACCTAGCTATCTATATACCTGCCTGGGGACACACCTGGGTATCTATATACCTGCCTGGGACACACCTAACTATCTCAATACCTGCCTGGTTACAAACCTATCTATCTATCTACCTGGCTCGTGACACACCTAACTATATATCTGCCTGGGGACACACCTAACTATCTATATACCTGCCTGGGGACACACCTAACTATATATCTGCCTGGGGACACACCTAACTATCTCTATACCTGCCTGGGGACACACCTAACTATCTATATATCTGCCTGGGGACACACCTAACTATCTCTATACCTGCCTGGGGACACACCTAACTATATACCTGCCTGGGGACACACCTAACTATATACCTGCCTGAGGGGAGCTGTACCTATCTATATACCTGCCTGAGGGGAGCTGTACCTATCTATATATCTGCCTGAGGGGAGCTGTACCTATCTATATACCTGCCTGAGGGGAGCTGTACCTATCTATATACCTGCCTGAGGGGAGCTGTATCTATATACCTGCCTGCCTGCGGGTACCTATATCTATATACCTGACTGAAGGGAGCTGTATATACCTGCCAGACTGAGAGGACATACATCTACATACCTACCTTACTGAGGAGAGCTGTATATACCTGCCTTACTGTGTACCATCAGTATATATGCACCTGCATACATCCCCCAGTAAGTTTACACAAAAATAATCCCCAAAGAACGATTTTTTTCCCCGTTCATCCTATGTTGTTATTAGTCCGGCCCCCCAAAACCATCGCACTTTCTCATGCGGCCCCATGGGAAAATGAATTGCCCACCCCTGATGTAGAGGTATTTGATAGCTGTTAGGAAAATAAATCAACTTCATTTAGGTGTTGCTCTATTTTACCAATACAGTTTCCCCCACTGCATTAGTAAATTCTGGATATATCAGACTTTAGTACAAGCAAAATAAAACTCATTAAAAGCTCAGGTGATGTCTAAATAAATATGCAAATCAGGGGCGTTGCTGGGGTCCTAAAACATCCGGGGGCCGAGCCCTTTGTGTTGCTCTGTAGGGCTGAGTGCACACGGAATTTTTCACGCCACATTGTGAACTGCGGCATGTATTTTTGTACAGAAAAAACTTCTGTTCCTGTCACTAATTTTCTTCATATTCCACATAGATCCTGCCCAATCACCTCAGTCACTGTACAATCAAAGTCAACAGTAACAAATTTTCTTTTCAAAATCACTCACCTACGTATGACAGTGTAATACCTTATAAACAAGTCACCAAATAATACACCGATACATGGAGCAAATATACCAGACAAATCAGTTACTAAAATAAACTCCTACAAAACCAAGACCCAAAACAATTACTACTTAAGGATCATATTATACTACCAGACCATGACAAAATGCAACCACCAGATGTGACTATCAGTTGTACACAGGCTCTGAAGACGAAAATTAACACCATACAGGGACCAGATAGTGGTAGAAACAAGTTGTATGTAGGCTCTGCAGAAATATAAGTGATTACACCGCAGTTACATTTAGTGACTCACCAAAGACGTCTTTTCTGATCGGAGTCATTCACTTTCCCTTCTCTTCTCCATCCGCCCCAAACCGCCATGATGACTTCTCCCGGCCATGACTCATCTCTGCAGAATTTACCACACAAACATTTTAGAATCCTCACTTTTCCATATATGCCTCCCTACCTACTGGGGGAATTAAAGAAAAGCCAGGTGTCTGCTGTGGGGGGATGGGGAGTCACCATCATTCCTTTATAAGCCCCATTAGGTAGGTTTATAGACCCCCTCCCAGTAGGTATGTAGTTTATATGTCCCATAGTAGGTAGGTATAAAGGTTATATGTTCCCCAGTAGGTACAGATATAGATTAAAGGGTCCCCCAGTCTGTAGATAGGAAATAGGATACCCAGTCAGTATATAGATAGGTAATAGTGTCCCCAGTATATAGAGGAAATAAGGCCCCTAGTACATAGATAGGTAATAGGGCCCCTAGTGTACAGATACGTACTAGGGCTCCCAGTATATAGAGATAATAGGGCCCCCAGTATAAATAGATAGATAATATGACCCCCAGTATAGAGAGCTAGCTAATAGCGCTCCCAGTACATATAGGTAGGTAACAGGGCCCCCAGTACATATAGGTAGGTAACAGGGCCCCCAGTACATATAGGTAGGTAACAGGGCCCCAAGTACATACATATAGCTTATAGGTCCTCCAGCACGTATATAGGTAGCTTATAGGTCCCCCAGCACTATATATGTAGTTAATAGTTAGGTTATAGGTTCCCCAGCACTGTATAGGTAGCTTATAGTTAGATTACAGGTCCCACAGCACTGTATAGGTAGCTGATAGTTAGATTATAGGTCCCCCAGCACTAGCGACACCCCTTTTGCAAATTAAGTTATGTAATGTAAAGGGGTTTTCTCACCATGCAGTTTCACAGAGCCAAAGCCAACATTAGACTCACACATACTGTTCAGGCTGAGGACAACTGTAAAGCAGTGATTTACACATCAGCTCGGCTATTCTTAGCTATTCCCATTACACCAACATGAGAGCTAGAGATTTATAAAGTATATTACACAGGCTGCAGAGCTCTAAAGAGGGTTTACTTAGCTAAATGAGAAGCTTTCAAAGTCCGCAGCTACAGAAGACTCTGCAAGAGAGGCGACTCAAAATGGTCGGAGTCATGGCAGCTTATAGCAATAAGAGATAAGAGAGATCAGGGAGAGGTGGGGAGAGATGGTCGGTAACCAGGGAAACTTGTGTGCTCTACAAGGAGATAAAATCTTCTTTATCCATAGACCAAAGAGAAATCAACAAAGCAATGTATCTAGAAAAATCCTTCAATTACCTGTCCCTACATGTTGAAAGCTAATCATTGTACTGAGAAAACCCCATTTAAAGCTCCTGTGTCCAAATGCAAAATCTGCAAAAGGGCCCTTACCAACCATGTGTTATGTATAATGCTACTGCCTTCTTATGTGGAAGAAGGGCTTTGTCCTAAGGACTGATACCTCTTCCCCGTTATAATGCCACAATTCAACTGCATTTGTTTTTGCTCAACAGGTCTCTATGGACTTTTTGAAAACCCCGATTTCTGTGCCCTGTCAGACAGCACTGAGCTTGCAATAAGTGATGTCCGTCATCATGCTGTCTTAGAAATCAATGAGGATGGAGCAAAAGCTGCAGCTGCTACTTCTGTAACTGTTGCCCGCAGTATGTCATTGTTCTCAGTGCAAAGACCTTTCCTTTATATTCTAGCTGATGAGAAAACTAAAATTCCAATTGTTATTGGGCGTGTTACAGACCCCAGTAAGTGAGTGCAAGCATAATGGTACCATGGAGTAATATAATGAGGCTGCTTTATTGAAAATTCAAAAATTAAATGTAACCAGACACTGTTTTCATTTTTATTTAGATAAAATACAGTATCTAAAAAGTTCATAAAAGTATACACATATAATATACACAGTAATGTTCGTAGAATAAATGCTCTGCAATCTTTGTGTGTCTTCCTGTATTATTGAATTGTCTTATTGGTTAGTGGATCCCTAAAGATTCCACAAATTAATCAGCATGTATCAATATAGTAGTGGGTTCTGTATATTACAAGGGAATGCTCATCTTGTTGCTTACCTATCACTACTGTCAGATGTTGTGGCATCTGCCCAAGAATATCCCCTGTTGCTACGGTGCTGAGAATCTAGTAAGTATAAAGCTGCATTATGTTTTCGGCCTCAATCGGTAGTATCAGTTTGAACATGTTATCCCAATGAATAACAATGTGGGGCTGAGGTGAAGCCATGGGGGTCTACAAGACAAATATAGTCTCCTTCTGTGGACCACTAAAGTATTTAGTCAGCCATCAATTGTGCAAGTTCTCCCACTTGAAAAGATGAGGCCTGTAATTATCATAGGTAGATCTAGACTATGAGAGACAAAATGAGAAAACAAATCCAGAAAATCACATTGTCTGATTTGGAAAGAATTTATTTGCAAATTATGGTGGAAAATAAGTATTGGGTCAATACAAAAGTTCATCTCAATACTTTGTTATATATCCTTTGTTGCCAATGACAAAGGTCAAAGATTGTCTGTAAGTCTTCACAAGGTTGGCACACACTGTTGCTGGTATGTTGGCCCATTCGTCCATGCAGAACTCCTCTAGATCAGTGATGATTTGGGGCTGTCGCTGGGCAACACGGACTTTCGACTCCCTTCAAAGGTTTTCTATGGGGTTGGGATCTGGAGACTGGCTAGGCCACTCCAAGACCTTGAAATGCTTCTTACTAAGCCACTCCTTCATTGCCCTGGCAGTGTGCTTGGGATCATTGTCATGCTGAAAGACCCAACCATGTTTCATCTTCAATGCCTTTGCTGATGGAAGGAGGTTTGCACTCAAAATCTCACGATACATGGCCCCATTCATTCTTTCATGTACGCAGATCACTCGTCCTGGTCGACCAGTTCCCGATCGAGCATTCTAAAGTGGCATTCTAAAGTGGCATGGGCTACGCCCCTCTGGGATCGGAGTGACCTGTTGACGGCGGATCTGCAGGTCTTCCTCTCGGAGATCCGCAGCATATTTGAGGAACCAGCTCGTGCCTCCTCTGCTGAGACCGCGCTTCTGAACCTGTGTCAAGGGAACTCTTCTGTTGGGGCTTACGCCGTCCAGTTTCGCACCCTGACGGCTGAACTGTCCTGGAACGAGGCCGCGCTATGTGCTACCTTCAAGAAGGGACTTTCCTGGAGAGTAAAGGATGCGATGGCAGCGAGGGACCTTCCGTCTTCACTCTCTGCTCTCATACACCTGGCCACCCGCATCGACATATGTTTTGCCGAAAGGGAAGAGGAGCTCCGTCAAGACCAAGCTGCCGCCTCATCCCGTCAGCTCCCTCGCCAGGTTCCTATGGCCCAGCAGTTCCCGCTGCCTCTGTCGCACTCTTCGAGCGAGGAACCCATGCAAGTCGACAGAGCTCATCTCTCCGAGCAAGAATTATCTCGACGTCGGGAGGAGAGTCTGTGTCTGTACTGCGCAAGTCCTGCACACTTCTGCAGAAACTGTCCAGAGCGTTCCCAACGTTCGGGAAAGGCTCACACCTAGGTTACGTGGGAGAGGCGTCCCTAGGTGTGAGCTCCCCCTCTCCACGCCTGGCAATGTCCGACTGACGACAGACTTTTGTTTCAGGCCTCAGCTTTCCTGGATTCTGGCTCGGCAGGAAACTTCATCCATAACTCTCTGGTGGCTCAATATCACCTCCCAGTAGTTCGACTGGAGAAGCCGCTGGTGATCGCTTAGGTGAATGGGGAACTCCTGAGTGATTCCATCTTGTATGCCACTCAGCCAGTATCACTCCAGGTGAGGGTGCTGCATAAGGAAAGGACCAAGTTTTACGTACTTCCCCGGTTTTCTTCGGCGATCCTTTTGGGGTTACCTTGGCTGCAACACCACGCCCCTATGCTCGATTGGAGAACTGGAGAAGTCACTCACAGGGGGTCGGACTGTCTGAACCGATGTCTGGTGGCACCTCGCCTGGTACCCTCCGCTTCTCCACCGGTGCCTCGCAAATCCTTGTCTGGTCTGCCCGCTGCATACCGAGACCTTGTCGATGTCTTCTCCGAAAAACAAGCGGAGACCCTGCCTCCTCATCGGCCGTATGACTGTCCTATTGAGTTACTACCCCAGACCACACCCCCGAGGGGCCGGGTTTATCCACTGTCAGAGTCAGAGACCCAAGCGATGTCTGCCTACATTCAGGAAAACCTCCGGAAGGGATTTATCCGCAAGTCCTCATCTTCGGCTGGTGCAGGTTTCTTCTTCGTAGAAAAGAAGGATGGGTCCCTACGTCCCTGCATCGAGTATCGAGGTCTCAACAAAATTACGGTTAAGAACCGATATCCACTGCCGTTAATCACGGAACTGTTTGACCGACTCCGGGGTGCGAAAATTTTTTCCAAACTTGACTTGCGGGGCGCCTACAATCTTATTCGCATCCGTGAAGGGGACGAATGGAAGATGGCGTTTAACACCCGATATGGCCACTTTGAATATTTAGTCATGCCCTTCGGACTCTGTAATGCCCCAGCAGTCTTTCAAGAATTCATGAATGACATTTTCAGAGACCTACTTCATGGTTTACTTGGATGGCACTCTGGTTTCTCTGCTAATTTGGAGGTCATCGTCGCCATGTTCGCCAAGTACTTGAACGCCTGCGTGCCAATCATCTTTACACCAAATTGGAGAAATGTCTGTTCCACCAGACGAACCTTCCGTTCCTTGGCTACATTATTTCAGACAAGGGCTTACAGATGGATCCTGCTAAGCTGCCCGCCATTCTGCATTGGCCCAGACCGGTGGGCCTCCGGGCCATAGAGAGTTTCTTAGGCTTCTCCAATTATTATCGTCAGTTTATTCCACACTATTCCACCTTAGTGGCATCCATCGTGGCATACACAAAAAAGAACTCCAATCCCAGGCAGTGGCCTTCAAAAGCCGAGCAGGCGTTTGCCCAACTTAAAGCCGCATTTTCCTCAGCAGGGATTCTGACCTGACCAGATATCGAAAAGCCTTTCTTTTTAGAAGTCAATGCCTCCTCGGTGGATGCAGGTGCTGTTCTTATGCAGAAAGGACCCTAGCGCAGGATGGTGACCTGTGGCTTTTTCTCCAAGACCTTCTCCCCGGCAGAGAAGAATTATACTATCGGTGACCGGGAGTTGTTGGCCATCAAGTTGGCTCTATCTCCTGGAGGGAGCTTATAATACCATCACTGTCTTCTCTGATCATAAGAACCTTCAGTACCTCCAGTCGGCCTTACGTCTTAACCCGCACCAAGCCAGATGGTCCCTCTTCTTTTCTTGCTTTGACTTTCAGTTACACTTTAGGCCTGCGGAGAAGAATGTCAAAGCCGACGCCCTCTCACGTGCTTCCGATGTGGTCGGCAAGGAGATCGTTCCTCAACATATTATTCCCCCTGAGCGTCTTATTTCGGCAGCTCCGGTGAATCTCAGAGATATTCCTCCTGGCAAGATGTACGTACATACGTCCCTTCGCAAAAAGATATTGAAATAGGGTCATAGTTCTCTTGTGGCCGGCCATCCTGGGGTTCGTAAGTAATTTTTACTCATCTCTCGTTTCTACTGGTGGCCGGACCTGGCCAAGGATGTGAAGGAGTATGTGAACTCTTGTGTTACCTGTGCCCGTGATAAGACCCCTCACCATAAACCCTCTGGTCTTCTGCAACCCCTGCCGATTCCCGAGACCCCTTGGTCGCATGTGGCCATGGATTTCATCACCGATCTGCCTTCCTCCTCGGGGAATACCGTCATCTGGCTGGTTACTGACCGTTTTTCTAAAATGGCGCATTTCGTTCCTTTACCAGGTTTACCATCTGCCCCTCGCCTGGCCAACTTGTTCTTTCAGCACATCTTCTATCTGCATGTACTTCCGCTGCACATAGTTTCTTATCGGGGGGTCCAATTTATTTTCAGGTTTTGGCGGTCCCTCTGCTCCCAGCTATGGGTGAATTTGGATTTCTCTTCGGCTTACCACCCACAGTCGAATGGTCAAGTGGAGAGAGTCAACCAGGTCCTGGGTGGCTATTTGCGTCACTTTGTCTCGGCTCGTCAGGATGACTGGTCCAACATACTGTCTTGAGCAGAGTTTTCATATAACTCCTTGGATTACGAGCCGGCAGGCGCCTCTCTCTTCTACATTGTGTATGGCCGGCATCCCCGCCCTCCACTCCCTTTGACAGTTTCTTCCGAGGTCCCCGCGGCTGATGCCTTGGTCCAAGACATCACGAACATTTGGAGCCAGACGCGCCAATCTCTGTGTCAAGCTTCTCATAGTATGAAGGTGCAAGCTGACAAGAATAGAAGGCCTCCCCCAGTCTTCTCCCTGGGCGATATGGTGTGGCTTTCCACCAAATATATTCGACTCAAGATCCCCAGCTACAAACTGGGTCCTCGCTATGTAGGCCCGTTTGAGATACTCAAGCACATAAACCCAGTGGCCTATAAACTTCGGCTACCACCTACCATGCATATTCCCACCTCCTTCCACGTTTCCCTGGATCCTTGTTGCTCCTAGCTCCCTGCTAGGGTGTTCCTTAGCGTCCTAGCTGTCCGGTGTCCATCCACTACCAAGGCCATTGTTACACAAGGCCATGGTTACAATGGCAATGCCCAGTTGACAATTTATAAAGTTCCAGGGGGAGTAACAGAAGAATGGCACAATGCAGATGGGCACCAGGATGCAAATATTTACTAAAGCAGACAAAGCAGGAGAGGTGTCAGCTTGAGCATTAATCTGGTTTTAGTTCTTTTATATTGGTCAGTTTTGGAAGTTTTGTGATACTTTCATCCAGTTTTAATTTGTTTTTTAGCAGTTTCTTTTTTCACAACATTTTAAAAATCAAAATAATTAAAGTAATTTAACAAGTTACATAATAAAAGGTGCTAGCAGTAGGTAAGGCCCTCATATATCTATTTGGTATTGCTTGAAGTAATCATAAAAAGGAAAGGGCAGAATTTTAGTGGGGAAGCACAGCCATTCAGTGGTTAGCACTTTTGACTTATAGCACTAGGGTCCTAGGTTCAAACCCTACCAAAGACTACATCTGCAAGGAGTTTGTATGTTCTCAACATGTTTGCGTGGGTCTCCTTCAGGCACTTTGTTTTCCCCCACTCTCCAATAAACATACTGATAGGTTAATCTGGAATTTAGATTGCGAGCCCCAATGTGGACAGGGAACAATGTGAATAATACCAATCCCTGTATAGCACTGTGGTGTATTATGGCAGTATATAATGATTAAAATAAATAATAGTTAATAAGTGATGGCGCTTGTCATACACTTAACCAACAAAGGTGCTGGGCAGACCCAGGATTACATGACAATCTACTGAATAGGAAATTAAGCCCTATGAGCTTTTTCTTCTAACAGTAGAATCTCTCCCAAGATCTATTTATACCAGGACTGTATCTAGAACAAGCAAGCATCCTCTACATCTAGAGGAAAGAAGGTTTCTACATAAAAATAGAAAGGGATTCTTTGCTGTAACAACAGTGAGACTGTGGAACTCTCACTGAGGAACTTGTCTGGGTGAATTCACTAATAGAGTTTCATAGTTTCATAGTTTGTCAGGCCGAAAAAAGACATACGTCCATCCAGTTCAGCCCATTTTGCTAAGGTGTTGATCCAGAGGAAGGCAAAAACCCCCATGAGGTAGAAGCCAATTGTCCTCCAATTGTGAGTTCAAAAAGGATCTGGATGCATTTCAAGAGTACAAAAATATAGTAAATTATAGATTGCAGAGAAGGTTCGTTGATCCAAGGATTTATTCCAATTGCTAGATTGTAATCGGGAAGGAATTTTTTCACTAAAATGAGAACAATGGGACTTGCGGGGGTGGTGCGTCTAGAGCGGCTGCATATTACCAGAGCTCCTGAACAGCCGAAGAAAAATCCCTTATTAATCTCCACTATCAATGCACCAGCGGTCATCATCGCAAATCCATTGAAGGGATATGAGACCCAGGAGTGGAGGGAGCTTGATTTACTTGCCCTTGAGGCCCATAGCAGCTAGGATAGCTGCGGAACTATCCGCCGGTGGCCTAGGCTGCTCCTAGGCCAGGACTTTTCTTCTCAACGGAGGCAAATAATCCTGATGGAGTGGAGAGGGACAAACTATCATCATCTGAGGCTACCCAGTGACCCAGTCGCGATGGCAAAGGAGCGATAAAAGCAGCATAGGACCCAGGGCAGTGTGGGCCTACCGTGGAGATCGGACCGCTGCTTTTCCTGCACGCATGAAGTCATCGCCATCTTGCAAGGTACCGGTTGACAAGAGACTTAGGGACCAGATGACCAGGAACCCTACAACGATCCATCGCTCTCACCACTCACCAGAGAGGGGGATGTCTGCCATACCGAGAACCAACCTAAAACATCTGTGGCCAGGAGACGTGCCGCTGCGGCTCAGCTAGCTCCCCCTCCTGTAAGAGGCACCAGGACACTGCAAGTACAGCACAAAGGCAATAGTCACTTAGGCTATTTCTAAAGGTGAGGCACCCGACTCAGCCCTAAGAGCAATCCGGGCACAGGAGACATTCATAGGCGGGTTGAGCTGAAGAGGCGCACAGTAGGGGTCACCCGGCTACACACTCTGTCATCCTGACTAACCACATTGATAAATCCAATGGTCCATCGCTACTTATCATCTCATCTGCACATTTTTGCATGATAACAATATACATTTTATATGACCAAACAGTTATCTACGACTCTCTGGAGGAAGCGACCAGAAGATTTCTAGGAGAGTAACTGGAATAATCCACAATACACCATGAGACGACACAACTCAGGGGCCACCATGTTGGGCCTTTGCTATAGTTATAGGCTTTAATATTTTTGGAAAAAAGTCTGAAAGTTAGAACTGATTGCTTACTTAAATCTCAGGTTACATGGGTTGTCTATTATTGGGTTCTTTGGCACTGTTGCATTTACTTAGGTTGAAGAGAACCATGTTTATAGGAATTATAGCACTTATAAGGATGACCAGCCCAGATTGCTCCACTAAGTTGGGTGTGGCTCGCCATTCTCTCCCTTTCCATTTTGATGACTCAGCCTTTTTGGGATTTGGGATGAGTATCACCAATTTTACACTGACAGATAATCTCTCTGTATCTAATCTTAATATTATCTCTTGGAATGTAGCAGGCCTCAACATCCCTGGAAAAAGAAGAAAAGTTCTTCTCCACTTAAAATGCCTAAAACCAGATGTCATATGATTACAGGAAACCCACTGGAAGGTGGGTAATTACATACTGAGGGCACACTGGCTGGATCCATCACTCCAAGCAAACTCCAAAACTAAGACTCAGGGAGTTGCAATATATTTTCGTGTGGGTATAGTTCAGGAAATAATTGATCAATATATTGACAAAGAGAGGAGATTCATATATCTTAGGGTTACCATTGCCAACAAGATATATACCCTGCTTCACCTCTACGCACCCAATGCCCCAAATGAAACATTTTTTGTAGGACCACACAAATTTAATAGTTATAGGAGATTTTAATTTGACCCCAAACACTACGCCATTTAATTGCGGACTTTACGAACAGCTTAGGGATATATGACCACCGGAGAGCTACCAATCTGACGGATAAAACATACATTTTACTCCAAAGTTCACAACACATTCTTGAGGGTGCTTTCACACGGTGCGTTTTTGGTGCGTTTTTTATGCGTTTTTCAATGCGTTTTTTGTGCAGGAAGGCACAGCAATTAATGATGTACATTGTTGCACAAAAATCGCGGCAAAAATTGTGATAAATTCGCGGTAATTACCGCGATTTTTGTGCAGCAATGTACAGCATTGATTGCTGTGCCTTTCTGCACAAAAAACACATCAAAAACTCACCAAAAACGCACCATGTGAAAGCACCCCGAGGATTAACTTCTTGCTAATTTCTACATCTCTATACTCCGAAGTGGTCACAGTCGGCGTATTGAGCATTGCCATTTTGGACAATGCCCCCATACAATTGGTCATGGGCGTGGAGTTTTCCAAAACAGTTATATGAATCTGACGATTTTAAGAACTTTTTAATAACTAACTGAAAACAAATTGTATCAGACAACAAAGAGCATGAGGAGGATCCTCCTTTACTATGGATGACTGCAAAAACAGTATTACGGGGGATTATAATAAGCTATGTGGGTGCAAAATGTAAAACAATAAAAAGTAAATTTTAAGAATTATATTCTAACCTCATACAGGCACAAAACCGTCACATGGTGTCAGACTTGACGAGGGACAAATTCATTGAAGCCCAGGGACTGCTAGATACTTTTGTACATGAACATGCCATATGGCAAACTAGGGCTGCCCAATATCAGTATTATAGATGGGGAAATAGACATGGTAAACTGCTAGCCAACAGGACTAGACCCTGGAAACCTCAGCCTATTTCAGAGATTAAAAATGCCCAACAACTGGGACTACCCTCAGGCATCCCGGGGATATTGAACAAACATTTACAACTTACTAGTCCCCATATGACAGAGCAAAGTGCCGGCCCTCCTGGACACCGTTTGTATCCCTGGAACTGCCATCCCATAGAAGGAGGTGTGTCAGGTGATTACCTCCATGGCGATTTGCAAGACCCCCCAGGCCTAATGGCTTTTCTGCTAAATTTTACAAAATTCTTAGGTTTCACATATTACCATATTTAGCGAAAACCTACAACGATATTTATTTACACTCTAGAGTGGTGGACTTCTTTTTTGATTCCAAACCGATTTTGCTACTTAAACCTGAACAAGGCCCTTTATTACTTACTTCATATAGACCCATATAGTAGTTACATAGTTACATAGTTTGTAAGGCTGAAAAAAGACAAGACGTCCATCCAGTTCAGCCTGTTGTGCTAAAGTGTTGATCCAGAGGAAGGCAAAAAACCCCAATGAGGTAGAAGCCAATTGTCCTCATTTTAGGGAAAAAATTCCTTCCCGACTCCAATCTGGCAATCAGAAAAATCCCTGGATCAACAACCCTTCTCCAGAATCCTAGACACTATAACTTGTTATATTATTACACTCCAGAAATGCATCCAAACCCTTTTTGAACTCTGTTATAGAATTCACCATGACAAGTTCCTCTGGCAGAGAGTTCCACAGTCTCACTGCTCTAACAGTAAAGAATCCCTTTCTATGTTTATGTAGAAACTTTCGTTCCTCAAGACGTAGAGGATGCCCCCTTGTTCTAGATACAGTCCTGGGCAAAAAAATCTTGGGAGAGATCTCTATATTGACCTTTGATGTATTTAAACATATTTATTATGTCCCCCCGAAGCCGTCTTTTCTCTAAACTAAATAACCCTAATCTTGCTAATCTATCTGGGTATTGTGGTCCACACATGATCCTATTTGCCTTGACAGCTGCTGTCTGACACTGGCTGCTACAATTAAGTTTACTGTCCACCAGGATGCCTAAGTCCTTCTCAATGTAACTTTTACCCAGCGTTTTTCCATTTAACATGTAGTCATGTAATGTAATCCCCATGTGCATAACCTTGCATTTATCTGTGTTAAACCTCATCTGCCATTTCTCTGCCCAGGCCTCCAACTTACCCAGATCCCTTTGTAATAACACATTATCCTTTATTGTGTTGACTACTTTACAGAGCTTAGTATCGTCTGCAAAGATCGATATTCTACTGTGCAATCCATGTGTAAGATCATTAATGAAAATATTATTGAATCAAGATTATAAATTGCTAGCCAAAATTATAGCAAACAGACCTGAACAATTTCTCCCCACCATAATACACCTGTACCAATCAGGTTCTGCATCTAATAGACATTCAACTAGAACTGTTAGAGTGGTGACAGCTAGAGATGGGCGAATTTCTCAAAAATTCTGTTCGGTCACTTCACTGAATTTCCCGACAAAATTAAATTCGGTCCGAATTACTTCTGGATGAATCACGTTAAAAAACAGCTATTTCCAGGCTGCACAGAGCCTGAAGGGTGCTGTAGAACGTTGGGCCATGCTTAAATATGCAGTGGAAGCTTGGTTTGGCCTTCATACAATGTTGTGTTTTAGTATGAAACGCACATGACTGCCGCCGCTCTTAGAATCGCTTCACTATAAAATTCCCTGGGCATTTAAGAGGGCAAAACTGACCAAAAACTGAAGGGGGAATGTAGCCTGATAAAGTCATGGCAGCGACAGCTGGAAAAAAACAAGCTGAGGGCTCAGGTGGCAACATCAGTGACAGAGTTTGGAGGTGACGGCGGCAGCATGAGGTCAGAGAGTGGCACAATGACATTCTGGAGGTGGCAAAAACAGAGTGGCACAATGACACAGTTTGTAGGTCACGGCAGCAGCATGAGGTCAGACAGTGGCACAATGACATTCTGGAGGTGGCAAAAACAGAAGTAGGCCACAGAGTGGCACAATGACACAGTGTGGAGGTCACGGCAGCAGCAGCATGAGGTCAGGCAGTGGCAAAATGACATTCTGGAGGTGGCAAAACAGTAGTAGGCCACAGAGTGGCACAATGACAGAGAGTGGAGGTGACGGTGGCAGCAGCATGAGGTCAGACAGTGGCACAATGACATTCTGGAGGTGGCATAAACTGGAGTAGGCCACCGAGTGGCACAATGACAGAGAGTGGAGGTGACGGCGGCAGCAGCATGAGGTCAGACAGTGGCACAATCACATTCTTGGAGGTGGCAAAAACAGGAGTAGGCCACAGAGTGGCACAATGACACAGTGTGGAGGTCACGGCAGCAGCAGCATGAGGTCAGGCAGTGGCACAATGACATTCTGGAGGTGACAAAACAGTAGTAGGCCACAGAGTGGCACAATGACAGAGAGTGGAGGTGACGGTGGCAGCAGCATGAGGTCAGACAGTGGCACAATGACATTCTGGAGGTGGCAAAAACTGGAGTAGGCCACAGAGTGGCACAATGACAGAGAGTGGAGGAGACGTCAGCAGGAGCAACAGCATGAGGTTAGAGAGTGGCACAATGACACAGTGTGGGTGTCACGGCACCAGCAACAGCAGCAGCAGCATGAGGTCAAAAAAGTGGCACAATGACAGAGTGTGGAGGTGGGTGGCAATACCAGTCGCTGGTAAAGATGGTTGGTGGCAGATGGAGAAACTGTCAGCAGATGTGTGGCATCAGGCGGGTGGCGGCATCAGAATAGTGGTTGAGGCAGGTACTTTGAACCCAGACTCATTTCTCACAGTTTGGGTGAGACGTCATGGCTGATGTAGTCTGACACCTAAGGCATTGGTGTGTGGAAATCCTGGCCGATCCACGCCTGATTCATCTTGACAAAGGACAGTCGTTCCACATTTCCTGTGGACAAGCGGGTTCTCCTTGGGGTAACGATGGCCCCTGCCGCACTGAACACCCGCTCTGATACCACACTACTGGCCGGGCAGGACAGCTTCTCCACTGCAAACTCGGCAAGTTGCAGCCACACATCCAGTTTGGCTGCCCAGTAGTCCAGCGGATCTTCAAACTGGGGTGGCAGAATGCTGCCAAGTAGGCCACCACCTGTTGGTTCAGGGTCTTCTCCAGGTCCTGCTGCTAATGCTGGCGACTGCCCTCCTCACTAGGCGGGTGAAGGAAGCTGCTCATCAGTGACTCCAGACTTAGGTTGCTGCTGATGGAGCTGGTACTGCTCCTACCCCCCCACCTTCCCCCAGCAGCCGCGGCAGTAGTACGTGAGCGCTGAAGAACCCCCCGGTCAGACCTGTCAGAGGAGGGACGATGCCACACATAGGCAGCGGCCAACTGACTACAGAGGATTTCCCTATAGTATTTGAGTTTGTCCTCCCTCTCAGCAGCTGGGAAAAAGGCTCCCATTTTGGACCGGTAGCGAGGGTCCAATAGGGTGGAGAGCCAGAAGTCATCCCTCTGCCGGATGCTGACTATTTGGCTGTCACTAGCCAGGCAAATCAGCATGCTGCAGGCCATCTGCACAAGTGACTCCGAGGGGCTCCCTGCCTCCATCTCCACTGTATACTGCCACGGTGCTTGCGGGTCATCTGCCTCGTCTTCCTCATCTCCATCTACCTCCTCCAGCTGCTCCTGCTCCTCCTCTCTTGTCACCTGGGTAGAAAATCCACTCATTTCACCAGACAATGCTTCTGCTCCAATGTCCTCCTCCCCATTTCAGTCCCCACCCGGACTCATGTGGCGCGAGATGTAGTCGCCACGTCTCCAGTCCCCTGCCCAGACCGATTTTTCAGCATCTGTTGCAGGACATGAAGCAGTGGAATGACGTTATTCATCCCATAGCCCTGGCGACTGACAAATAACGTCGCCTCCTCGAATGGCCTCAACAAACGGCAGGTGTCACGCATGAGCTGCCACTGCCTGACATTAAAGTTACACAGGGAGCACTCCTGTCCGCCTGGATCATCAAAAAAATCGTTAATGGCCTTTCTCTGTTCATACAGTCGGTCCAACATGTGCAGGCTGGAATTCCAACGGGTGGAAACATTGCATATCAGAGTGTGTTGGGGGAGGCCGTTCTGCCGCTGCAACTCGAGGAGGGTGTTCCTGGCTTTGTAGGAATGGATGAAGTGCATGCACAGTTTCCTGGCCATTTTCAGAATCTTCTGAAGATCGGTGGAAGACTTCAGGAACCTTTTCACAACAAGATTGAACACATGCGCCATGAAGGGCGCATGGACCATCCCTCCTCGGTGCAGCGCGGACACCATGTTACTCCCATTGTCCGTCACCATGGTTCCGATTTGCAGTTGGCGCGGAGAAAGCCACACATCGATTTCTTGCTGCATGACGCGGAGCAGTTCCTTCCCTGTGTGACTTCGTTTGCCGAGGCAAGCCAGGTGTAGAACTGCGTGACACCGCTGTGCCCTACACATGTGGTATGATGGAGCAGTACTTGTGGAGGCTGAGATGGTGGTGGTGGTGGTGGAGGAGGAGGAGGCGGACATTGGCGCAGGAGCCGCAGTTTGACAACGTGGAGGAGAAAGCAGAGGCTCCTGTCCAAGTTGTTGGTGTGCCTGGGCAGGAAGCACTTTCACCCAGTGGGCTGTAAAGGACATGTACTGGCCCTGACCGTAGTTACAGCTCCAAACGTCCGCGCTGCCGTGCACCTTGGAACAAACCGATAAGCACAAGGACTGGCCCACCTTCTGTTATACATATTTATGAAGGTCTGGTACTGCCTTTTTGAAAAAGAAATTACGGCTTGGAACTCTCCATCTCGGCTCGGCACAAGCCATTAGTTCTCTGAATGGTGCAGAGTCCACCATTTGGAAAGGGAGGGACTGCAGTACCAACAACTTGGACAGGAACACGGTCAGCTTCTGCACCTTAGGATGGTTGGACGCATATTGTTGTCTCTTTGCACTAGCCTCGCTGAAACGACTGCTGGCGCCATGAGTAGCGAGGAGCAGGTCTGGACCGGGAGATGATGTCAAAGAGAAACAGCTCCCTTCTTCAGAGGTGGTGGAGCCTTGACTGGCTGCAATGACATGCGTGCCACTGGGAGCTTCTGCTGCTGTTGCTGCGTCAGCAGGATGGACCACCACATCTGAGCCACGTTTCTCCCAGGCCACCAGATGGTGACGCTGCATGTGTTGACGCAGGGCCGTGGTGCTAACGTTAGCCCCCAGGCCACGCTTCACTTTCTGCCTAGAGATTCTACATATACCCATATCCGGCTCCTCCAGTGTCTTAGCAAAGAACTGCCACACCGCCAAGTAGCTGATTTTACCGCCAATGCTCCCCACTGAGTGACTACTGCTGCCGATGCCTCGCTGAGCCCCTGTGCCGCTACTTTCTTGGACCTGCGAAGCTGGTTTTTTACCCCGTGGCCGCTTGGCTCCCGACCTCACACTGCTGCTATCCTGCTGACTCACAGCCATACAACCCACTTGCTGGCTGCGCCGCTGCCTGATGCACAAGCTGACGCCCATTTTTCCTGACGATGATGAAGCCCTTGCCTCACCCGGCTCCCAAGTGCGGTCGGCTACATCATCATCTATTTGTATTTCATCGTCACTGCTGTCCTCATCACCGGTCTTGGTATGCAGAGGCTAACCCCTCACAACATGACTTCCCATGCCACTCTCCACATCTATACTTTGCCGCATACTGCAAGAAACAGGGGATATTGGCCCCATTTCTTCGCTGCCAAGTAGCTGCTGACTGCCCTCCTCAAATTGTTCATCCTCGCTATATAGTGGCGCTGAGCCCAGACCACATAGTAGATCTCTGGCTGAGGGAACCAGATGGGACAGAGGCGGGTTAAGGACAGGTGAGGGTCGCTGACCCGCTCCCGGGCCATGCCAACTAAGGGTTGTGTCTGACGTTCCCCACTGACTCTTAGCTGGGGTTGTCAGATGTCATCTGGGAGGAAGTGGATGACTTAGTCAACCAATCAAGAACCATTGGGTTGCTGTACAACACACTGCCGCTAGATGACAGCGGCAGTTCTGGCCTCAACCGAGTGACCCCTGCTGCGACGTCCCCTTGCTGTGCTGCGACCTGGGCCTGCTCCAGGAATGTTTGTGCCTCTGCCACTCGCAGGTGAAGAGCCTGCCACCTCTCTGTCTGACATACTGTTTGTTCTAAAATGTACAGACACTGTTTGATGAAGATATCTGTATATGATAAATACACACCCTGTATTTGACTCCAAATGAACCCACTAAGAAGCTTGGGTAACCCTTGGATATAAATTGCGCTCCACAAATGGGCAGGAAAAATTGACTTGTATGTGCCGTTTTAAAACTCTGTGTATTTTACTGAATGTAAAAGCACAAACAGGCTTAATTAACCTTCGGATATGAATTATGCTACAGAATTTATTCTGTGGCGGTGAAAAACAAAGTTTCTTTTACTGAGTACAACTGCAGAAAAATACTTAGTTAACCCTTGGATGTAAATTGCGCAAAAGAATTGAGCAGCCAAAAACTACCAGCTTTGTAGCGTGTTACAATGGTGTGTATTTTACGCTACACAACAAGAGAAAAATTTGTAATTAACCTTCGCTTGTGAATTATGCTACAGGAAAAATGTATTTTTTGGCGGTGAAAAAGACGGTTTATTTTAGTCACCACAGCAGCAGAACAACGCTTAATTAACCCCTGGATGTAAATTGCGCAAAAGAATTGAGCAACCAAAAACTACGAGCTTTGTAGCGTGTTACAATGGCATGTATTTTACGCTACACAACAAGAGGAAAACTTGTAATTAACCTTCGCTTGTGAATTATGCTACAGGAAAAATGTATTTTTTGGCGGTGAAATAAACGGTTTCTTTTAGTCACCACAGCAGCAGAACAACGCTTAATTAACCCCTGTATGTAAATTGCGCAAAAGAATTGAGCAGCCAAAAATGAAGTGGTAATTGTATTGTAAAAACGCTGTTTCTTTAAATGAATACGACAGGAACAGGCTTAGATCACCCTTGGATATTCAATGTGCTGTGAGCAGATAGCATTAAAATGTATATGCAGCTCCACTGGACACACACTGGACTTCAGATCCAATACCCCACAAAATCAGAAATAGAACGTTAAGAGAAGTAGTCTCTGAGACAAGCTGAGACACCCCCCAAAAATCGCTGTATAAAAATGAGTTCTTTAGTATCAGCTATCATAAGCAGCCGCGGCAGCACCTTCCCTGATCAGTACAGTGAGAGGAGTGTGAGCTCCCGGCGTCGCGCCTGGACTTATATAGTGCTGTGACGTCACAGAATCCTGCCGGTCTCTGATTGGCTTCATCTCTGCACATGTCATGCAGGCTATGCCTTTCTTCCTCCCAGACTTCTTTGCCGCATGTAACGCCATGTGCTCGCAGCCATTTTATCAATCAAAAGCACACTTCGTTCACGCGAATTACCCCAAACTTCGACTTCGTTCAGAACCGAAGTTTCCTGAAATTTTAAACAAATTCCACTTCGTTAGAATCAATTCGCCCATCTCTAATAACAATAGAACTTTTTTCTACGTTATATAGCTTAAATGTGGAGTCCCCCCCACACACACTGAAAACAAGTAAAAATAGAATATTTTTCAACAAGTTATCGGACAAGTGCGCTATTTGCGCAAAACTGACAACCACAGATAATAGAACTTTTTTTTATACGTTATATGGCTTAAATGTGGGGTTTTTTTCCCCCACTGAGAACAAGCAAGAGTAAAAAAAATAATAATAATAATAATAATAATAATAATCTTTATTTATATAGCGCCAACATATTCCGCAGCACTTTACAATTTGGAGGGTGTAGGTACAGACAAAAGAAATACATAGCACAATGAAAAGCTACTTACAGATGAGACACAAGGTGAGAGGGCCCTGCTCGCAAGAGCTTACAATCTATTAGGTGTACGGGAGAGACGAAGGGTAAGAAGTGCTAGATTTACAATGGTCCACCATGTGACATAAATATGGGGTTGTTTATATGTAGAATTCGGATGAACCTGCCACCCAAACAGTACATCTATATACAGTTAAGTGCCAAAAAGGCGATGAGGGCGCTCGGGAGTGGGGGCGGGGGGGTGTTAACATTAGGGATTCTGGTAGGCCAGAGTGAGAAGATGTATTCTCAGTGCCCTTTTAAAGCTATGAGAGTTCTGAGTGTGCCTGATCGCCCGTGGTAGCATGTTCCAGAGAACTGGTGCCGCACGTGTGAAGTCTTGAAAACGGGCATGGGAGGTTCGGATGTTTGATGAGTGTAACCTGATATCAGCAGCAGAGCGGAGAGAGCGGGTCGGGTGGTAGACAGAGACGATGGAGGAGATGTAGGGGGTTTGCAGCACTGTGGAGAGCTTTATGAGTGAGAGTGCTGAGTGTATACTATATCCTGTACTGAATGGGCAACCAGTGCAGTGACTGACACAGGGTAGAGGCAGGGCCGGGACAAGGCATGGTGGTGCCCTAGGCAAGTAAGGCCAATAGGGCCCCCCCCCCCTATAAAAAAATTTTAAATCCTCAGCCCTAACTGCCCGCACCCTCCCCAGCTGGGTGGAATAGGAAAAAAAACAACAAAACAGTGTCGTTCCTAGGATCTATTAGGATGTATTTATATAGAATGTTTTGCATGAAAAATGCATCCAAATAGCTATAGAGACAATTTTCTATAGATGATACTTCCAAATAATTCCTTCCCCACACACTCAGCACACCCTCCCTCATTCTAACCCACTCTGAACTATCTCCCCCCCTCCTGAAAACCCCCACCCCTCACACTATTACCCCTCTCCCCCACACTAGTACCCCCCTCCCTCACACTATTACCCCTCTCCCCCACACTATTACCCCCTCTCCCTCACACTATTACCCCTCTCCCCCACACTAGTACCCACCTCCCTCACCCTATTACCCACCTCCCCTACACTATTACCCCTCTCCCTCACACTATTACCCCCCTCCCTCACACTATTACCCACCTCCCTCACACTATTACTCCCTCCCACACACTATTATCCACCTCCCTCACACTATTACTCCCTCTCCCCTCACACTATTACCCACCTCCCTCACACTATTACCCCTCCCTTTCCACTATTTACCCACTCCCTCACACTATTACTCCCTCCCCACACTATTCCCCACCTCCCTCACACTATTCCCCCTCCCCACACTATTACCCCTCCCCCAATATACCCCTCCCCCACACTTTTACCCCCCTCCCTTCACATATACCCCCCTCCCTCACACTATTACCCCTCCCCACACTATTACCCCCCTCCCTCACACTAGTACCCCCCTCACACTATTACCCCCCTCCCCCACACTATTACCCCCCTCCCCCACACTATTACCCCCTCCCCCACACTATTACCCCCTCCCCCACACTATTACCCCCCTCCCTCACACTATTACCCCCTCCCCCACACTATTACCCCCCTCCCTCACACTATTACCCCCTCCCTCACACTATTACCCCCCTCCCCTCACACTATTACCCCCCCTCCCTCACACTATTACCCCCTCCCCTCACACTATTTCCCCCCCCCTCCCCCCTTCCTTTTACCCCTCCCCTCACACATTTTCTTATCTCTCCTCCCACCTCACAGAAAATCACTGACAGTTTACACCCCACACTTCATCGCAGGGAGCAGGAGGACTGTAGCAGGATGGGGCTGTGCAGGCTCTTACTGATGCTGGTCTCTGCAGCTCTGATCTGTCCTCCTGTCTCTTGTCTGGGGGCTGGACCTCTGAATGTTTGTCATCCCGCCCGGTCACAGTGACTGCAGCTGGAGGTACGAGGCGCCTCCTTACCGTGGCGCTCCGCAGAAGATGGCCCCACACAGCAGAGGAGGGCCGGTGAGTGTAGACGGGGGAGGGCAGCAGCCACTGAGTGCAAAAGGTCAACACTCAGTAGCTGCTGATTAGTAACCTGAGCGGGGTGCAGCACGTAAAATTTCAATGTGGGAATCAGTATGTAACAGCACTTAACTGCGCCCCCTAGTGACAGGCAGAGGTAGGGCGCCCTAGGCGACTGCCTACTGTCGCCTTTGCATCGTCCCGGCCCTGGGTAGAGGCATTAGTATAGCGGCTGGAAAGAAAGATGAGCCTGGCTGCTACATTCAAGACAGATTGGAGAGGGGAGAGTTTGCACAGAGGGAGACCGATAAGCAAGGAGTTACAGTAGTCGAGACGAGAATGAATAAGAGCAGTAATGAGAGTTTGGGGTTGTTTCCCCGGTGAGAAACGGACGGATTCTGGAGATGTTCTTGAGGTGCAGGTGACAGGGGCGGGAAAGGGCCTGGATATAGGGGATGAATGACAGATCGGAATCTTAGTTAAACCCCCAAAACAGTGGGCCCGCTGCCTAGGAGTTTGGTGGTTGCCACACACTGAGACAGAAATGGCAGGGTAAGGTCTGTTTGAAATGGTGGGATGACTAGAAGTTTGTTTTAGTGAGGTTTGTTTAAGATACAGGGGACATGTGTCGAGGGCAGCGACGGGGTCATTGGGGTTTTTTTTAGCAGAGCAGAATTATGTCTGGGGAGGTATAATTTGGGTGTCATCAGGAGAGGGTATGGAAATCAAAACTGCTGATGGTTTGGGCCAATGGGGGCTGTATAGATTGCAAAAGGAGGGACAAGAACGGACCCTGAGGAACCCGACAGCAAGAGGAAAAGGAGGGAGAACCCGCAAAAGAGACAATGGGAGCGGGTTAGAAGGAAGATGCGAACCCAAAAGAGAGCGGTGTCCTGGAGGCCAATGGGTTGAGATGCTGAGGAGAAGTTGGTGATCAAAAGTGTCAAATGCTGCAGAGAGATCCAGAAAAGCAACAATAAAGTAATTGCCCTGAGTTTTAAGCAGTGAGGAGTTTCTTTGGGAAGACTTTAGTTAGGGGCATTTTTTCCGGGGGAGTGTAGGGTGCGGAAAACTGATTGCAGAGGGTCAAGAAGAGTTTTAACCCAGGGGGGGGAATAGCATTAGGCGAGATTTAGCCCCAAGGGTTTTTTCCGGGATTTTGGAGTAAAGGGGGGTTAGAGACGGGTTCGAAAAGTTTTCAGCAAGGAGGGGCCAGAAGGGTTTTTTCAGTAAAGGGAGTTAAAAGCTTTTTTAAAAGGAAGAGGGGGAAGCCCCAGGGGAAAGAGAGAGAGGTTACAGTTTTGCGTTTGTGAGAAATGATAGCTGGGAAATGGGACTGGACAAGGGGGAGGGAAGGGGGGTCACCAGACCCAAGGTGGGGGGGGGCCGGAGAAGACAAGAGAAGGCTGGATACCACCTTTTTCCCCTGCGTCGGGCCCAAGATTTGAGAGTAGGGGGGGATGTGGGGGGAGGGCCCAGATGGCTGTGTTTGGGGGGTTTGAGTTTTGGATTTTTTGGGCCGGATTCGGGTTAAATTTTTCCCTTCTTTGAAGGAGTGGGCCAAAATTCTTCAGCCCAGAGGTCAAAAACCGGGGGCCTTTGAGTTTTGGGGGGCCGGGTAAAGGGGGAGGGGAAAGGGTGTCAAAACGGTTTAGGGTTGTTTGTAAGGTTGCGATGAGAGAGGTGAAATATTTTTGTTTGGCACAATGCGGGCATTTGATAAGTCCGGAACTAAATTTGTTGTTGGGGGAAAAAACCCGCGGTAGCTTCGACTTCTTTTTCCCAGAAAGCTCCCAACCCTCATGAAAATCGCTGCAGTTTGGGAGTCTTGGGGGTGGGGCAAGGCTGGGGCGTTTTGACTGGTGGTTTCGTGTTTTTGGGTGCTAAAAGGGGTCCGGGGGGGGGGGAGGGGAGGTTCATTTTATTTTTTGGGGTGCCAGGGCAGGGCAGGAAGGGGGGAGATTGGGGGCAGGGGAGGACTGTTGGGGGTCTGTGAATTCCTAAAATGTTCCCGGAGCGGTTTTTTCTGAACGGGGGACGGGCCCGGTGTGGGCCATGATGGGTGAGAATTAGTAATTTTGTGAAGGAAAAAAGATTTTTGATCAAAGAGAGTATAAGGGGAATTTTTAAAATTAGAGATTGAGGAATTGGTTTCAGAAAACCAGATCAAGAGAGTTCCCCTCCTTTTGGGGGGGGATTTTGTAAAAATGGAAAAAGGCCCAGGGAAAAAAGGTTAGTAAAAAGGGAACTGAGAGGCAGGTTGGGGACAAAGGGGGCATCAATAGGGAAGTTAAAGTCCCCCATGATGGAGTGAGTACTTCGTAGAGAGGAAATGAGGGGGGCCAGCCGACAAAATGATCCAGGAAAAAGGCGGGCTGAGCCCGGGGGGTCCCGGACAGAAAACCCTGATTTTGAGGGGAAAATGGCTGAAAAGATCGGGGGGGTGGGACCTCAAAGGGGGGAAGGGGAGTTTTGGGGGGCAGGGGGAATGACCTGGTAAGTGCATGTGGAGGAAAAAAGTATGCCAACTCCTCCCCCCGGCCCGTATTATTATTATAGAAAAATTTTTCTTTTAAGTTATCTGACAATGCGCTATTTGCCAAAACTGAAAACACGGATAGAAAAAAAGACATTTTTTTTTTACGTTTTATAGCTTAAAATTTTGGGGGTTTCAAACCCCCCCCCCCCCCCCCTGTGGAAAAAGCAAAAGTAAAAAATTAATATCTTTCAAAAAGTTTTCGGGGGAAGTGCCTTTTGCGCAAACTGACAACCACAATAAAAATAGAAATTTTGTTACGTTATATGGCCCTTAAAAAGTGTTTTTTCCCCCCCTCTGAGAAAAGCAAGAGTTAAAAATAAATGTTTTTTCAAACCAAAATTAAACTGAAAAAGTGCGGGTTTCTTTTTCGCAAAACTGACAAAAATCGGATAACAAAAGAAAATTTTTTTCTACGTTATATGGCTTAAATGTTTGGTTTTTTTCCCCCCCTGAGAACTAGTAAAAAAAAGGGGGAAAAAAGAATATTTCTCAAAAGTTTTTCCGACAAATGCGCTATTTGCGCAAAATGACAAGGGAGGATAAAAAATAGAACTTTTTTTTTTGTTTAAAATGGCTTTAAAAAGTGGGTTTCCCCCCCCCCCCCAATTGGAAAAAAAGCAAGAGACAAATAAAATATTTTTCAACAATTTTTTTTGTTTAAATTTCGCTATTTTCGGGAAAATGACAAACCCCAGTAACAAAATTAAAATTTTTTATACTTTTATTGGGTTAAATGTGGTGTTTTTTCCCCCACTGTAACAAAAAAGAAAAAAAGAAAATTTTTTCAACGGTTTTTTTGACAAGTGCGCTATTTGCCCAAAACTGACAAGCACGGATAGAAATATAACTTTTTTCTTTGATATATGGCTTAAATGTGGTTCCCCCCCCCCAATGAAAACAAGCAAGAGTAAAAATAGAATATTTTTCACCAAATTATCTGACAAGTGCGCTATTTGCGCAAAACTGACAAGCATGGATAACAATAGAACTTTTTCTTTGTATGGCTTAAATGTGTGTTTCCCCCACTGAAACAAGCAAGAGTAAAATAAATATTTTTCACCAAATTATCTGAAAGTGCGCTATTTTGCGCAAAACTGACAACCAAATAACAGAACTTTTTTATACGTTATATGGCTTAAATGTGGTTTTTTTCCCACCTCTGAGAACAAGCAAGAGTAAAAATACAATATTTTTTACCACATTATCTGTCAAGTGTGCTACTTGCGCAAAACTGACAAGCATGGATAACAATAGAACTTTTTTCTACGTTATATGGCTTAATTGTGTTTTTTTCCCCCCACTGAGAACAAGCAAGAGTAAAAATAGAATATTTTTCACCAAATTATCTGACAAGTGCGCTACTTGCGCAAAACTGACAAGCACGGATAGCAATAGAACTTTTTTCTACGTTTTATGGCTCAAATGTGATGTTTTCCCCCCACTGAGAACAAGCAAGAGTAAAAATAGAATATTTTTCACCAAATTATCTGAGAAGTTCGCTATTTGCGCAAAAATAACAAGCACGGATAACAATAGAACTTTTTTCTACGTCATATGGCTTAAATGTGGTTTTTTTAACCCAATGAGAACAAGCAAGAGAAAAATAGAATATTTTTCAACAACGGGCGTGGCCGGGTGCTGACCAAGATGGCAGCGTAAAAGAGAGGCTCTCTAACCTGATCGCTGATCTAAGGGGCTAGATCGCTTGATTCTGGCGGAGACCTAGCTGATTCTGCCCTTGTCGGTGCAGCAACACCTGGAGAGCATTTTGAGCCCGAGCGAGACGATCCCTGAGGACTTATTCAACCGTCAGCAGCTGGTGACTTGGTAGCGGGAACTGAGGAGACCGCGAGAGCAACCCTCGTGACAGCTGGGAGGAAGAGACAAGATCCTCAACGGAGCTACCGAACCAGATCTACTAACGTCGAAACTGACTGAGATACCCCGAGTGTCGGAACTCCTGGCCATACCTTCGGCAGGAGAGAGGTGCGGTGGCAGGCGGGAAGCGGAGACCGCATCTGACATCGCGGCGGTACAGTGAGTACAATCATCCTGGCTGGGGGGAACCGGAGAACCCTGAGACGACACAGGCCCTCACGAGCCCCTCAGCAGTGGCACCAATGCAGCCTGCAATACTTCCTACGCCCCAACAAAGCGGGGAGCCCGCCATTACATGCGGGTTAGCGCGGGAAACTCCGCCATCTTGTGACATTCCTTTGGGAGGCTGTTCTCCTTCACAGGCCCTAGAGTCTCCTGTCCCTGCACCTCTCCACCCAGGGCCACCAGAATTAAACCTATATTACACAAGGGACACCCCTGCATTGGTTCTACCGTTGAACTCACCTTTAGCTGGATCCCCCAGGCCTCAGATCCCGGGTTCAGACCCTCTCCGGCAATCCTTACCGGGCATTCCTAAATCAAAGGGAAGCCAGATTATACCTACCTGGGCCCCTGCTGGGTTATCTGAAAAGACCTCATCCTTACCACGGGATACATTACACCATTGTCTGGACCTATCAGCTAACTATCTTAGAGATAAGCCAGCAGCAGTTGCACAATCTACAATAAAGGGACACCTGAGTAAATCCAGTGAGACCATACACTCCACGGCTCAAACTGTGGATACTATCAACATGCCTTGGGTCCCTAAAACCCCTGGACCTAAAAAATCAGGCCCTGAAACATCCTCAACGTTCAACATTGGGCAGATCCTCCAGAGGAACAAGGGGACTTAAATCCTCCTTTTTTGCTTTCTCAAGACACCTCATGGCGCTCATCGTCAGAATCCCTGGCAGCAGAAACACATATAGAGTCGCAGCGTCCATCACCTGGTTTAGATCATATCCCCATTCTGCATGGGCTTGATACGCATTGCATAAATTGGCATTGTGTATTAGAATAATAATATATATGCTGTTGGTTTTATTGTCCTTTTGTTTTGTGTTTATTTTCTCTTTTGTCCTTTTGTTTCTAGGTTATTGTTTCCTGTATATTTATGTATATATATGTATATATTGTGTACACCTTACATTGTTTTTGATATGTGTCTTTGTATATATGTCAGCTGCTATTACTACACATTTGACTTAGGGTAGAATTTGGTATGTCTGTAAATAGCACGTTTTGATATGTAGATCTTGTGAGCTCCACTATCTTGAGATATATAATTATTTTTTCATATGTTTCATTCCTAGTGACTGTTTGATAAAGGTCTTTGCCGACCGAAACGTCGATTATGTCAAGTCACCTGTTTTTTGCCTTGAATTACTGGAGCCTGTAAATATCGCAATTTATGGATATATGATTAAATGAATCATTTTGCATCATAAAAAAGTTTCTGTGTGCAGTCAATCACCATTCTATATTTGGAGGACTTGTTCCTACCTTGATTTGCACCATTTACTGGACTGTCCTGATTGGTGTGCCTCCCCTATTTCTTTATATAGATCTGAAAGAATACCTGACTCATCTCCCGACTAAAAATGATCTCAAATCACTTGTTGGGGAACTCAAAGAGACATGTAGGTCAGACATTTCTGTACTATGTCAAGATCTTAAAGCAATAGCTTCCAGAGTGGAAGATCTAGAGCAGTGTTTCTCAACTCCAGTCCTCAGGACCCACCAACAGGTCATGTTTTATGGCTTTCCTTAGCAGTGCACAGGTGATTTCATTATGCTGCACAGGTGATTTCATTATGGTCAGTGCATTCTGTGGGAGATCCTGAAAACATGACCTGTTGGTGGGTCCTGAGGACTGGAGTTGAGAAACACTGATCTAGAGGATGCACATGACGACACTAGAAAGTATATCTCACAGATGCATTCTCTTCTGGCCTCTCAGACCTCGATATTACAGGACACCACAGACCACCTAGAAGACCTGGATAACAGAGGACGGCGCCACAATATCAGAGTGAGAGGGCTACCAGAGGGAGCAGAGGATTTACACTCACAACTTACAGCAATCTTTAATTCCTTGCTGGGAGAATCCCCCTCCCACCAAATAAAAATGGACAGAGTGCACAGAGCGCTGAAACCAAAGACAACCTCATCAATCCCAAGAGATGTCATATGTTGCATAACTGACTTCACTCTTAAAGAACGCATCATGGCAAAGGCCAGAGCTAGCAAAACCATAGAATTTCAAGGGGTGCAATTACAACTATATCCTGATCTCTCATGGATAACTCTACACAAGAGATGGTGCCTTAAACCCCTCCTATACGAACTCAAGCAACATTAAATATTAAATATTAAATATAAATGGGGTTTTCCATTCATGCTAGTAGCCTCAAAAGAAGGAAAATCCTCCTCTCTGCGAAAGCCAAAGGACCTATCAGCGTTCTGCTCCACGTTTAATCTGCCCATTCCAGATATTGTCAACTGGGAAAAGGAATTTCTCCCTGAACCACCTCCACCAATATGGAAATCACCTTCAAGGAAAAGAAGAAAAACACCCCCTCACCGAAAATGGTCAATCTGACAACCAGTCCTCGTTCAAAAACCTGAGACTTTCAAGTCTAAGATCATCTGGTTTCTGCTACTGTTAGGATGTTCATAGCTTAGGATATCCGACAGTTATATATCTTGTTCTAGTTTTTCGCCAGAAGATTTGATACATTATAATTCTATGCTAGCCCCTAACACTACACTTCCTTTCTCCTCCACCCATGAAGGATGGGAAGGGATTACTTGTTTGACTCCGTTTAAGTCAAACCCCTTCAATAGTCATGGCTCCTGGTGTTTTTCGCGTCAGGGGTCATGGAGAAGAGAAAAGTTTAGCGATTATTGGTTTCGGAAAGATATGACCCGCCATCCTTCTTCCCCCATGGTAGGGTTTCTTCTACTGCTTCTAGGCTTGCACTCTACCTTGAGTGCAACGGAGACAATTCCTGATAAGTTTCAGTTGCAATTCAATGCTACCCTACTCCAGGATGTAGAATCCTGGTATAATCTTTACAGGTTTTTTGTAATGTTTGTATGGTTTGTTTTGAATTTACTTGCAACCGTCTCGTCTTGTCCCCCCTTACCCTTATGTTTTCCTACCAGCCGTCTAAACTTCACTTACAACGCCGAATTCTTTCTGTGGAAACATGCTTCTTTTAAGGTAACTCTTTGTTCTAATGGCTAAGATATTGTCGTTAAATGTAAAAGGATTCAATTCTAATGCTAAAAGGGGACTCTTATACACAGAGCTCAAATCTATGCGTCCTGATATTGTATTTCTACAAGAGACATTTTGATCAGTCTGGTACTTTCAATTTTCTTAAAGGTCTTTACCCTAAGGTACACATATCCTCACAGGAAAGGAAAAAAGCGGGCGTTGCTATTTTGATGACTAGCTCTTGCCCTTTCCTGATCAGGAAAGAGTGTATCGAGACCCACGGAAGATTTATCATTCTACATGGAACATACCAAGGTACGCTTATTACTTTATGTAATATATATGCCCCGAATGTATTACAAGTTAAATTTTTAAAGAAAATACTTGGAAAAGTATCTGATTTCCCTCCAGCCTTATTACTACTAGGAGGAGACTTCAATGCCGCTTTTTCTGGCACAGTGGATAGATTGACTATGAGAAGTAGCACACGTGACCCCTTCCAGGACAGGCTATCTAGGGAATTTCGTAAGGTAATTAGGAAATACTCTCTGTTTGATTTATGGCAGGTGGTACATCCAAGAGAGCGTGCATACACTTTTTTCTCCACTTCTCATAATACACACTCTAGGATTGATTATTTTTTGGGGAACATTCCAACATTAAGGAAGACCAAAGATATAGAAATTGGCCCCATAACTTGGTCAGACCATGCTCCACTTATATTGACGATGGATATTAATTCGATCATGACACGTAAATGCCACTGGAGGCTTAATGAAAGTCTACTTAAACACTTGGAGACAATAAACGAACTTTGTCAACATATTAAGCAATATTTTGAGACAAACGAGGGCACAGTCTCCTCCTTGTTGATATTGTGGGAGGCGCATAAAGCGGTACATAAAGATGACACTGTATCGCCCTTGGTTCGAGAATTAAGAGGGACAGACGTCTAAAGAGAGATCATTCAAACCCAACTAGCTACATGGGAACGTGCTTTGGCAGAATCTCCATCTACAACTCTTCTTAAAAAAAAAAGTAGCAGCACGTGCTCAATTGAAAGCCCTAACAGTTTGTCAAACTGAAAAAATGTTACTGTATTCTAGACAAAGATATTTCAAAAAAGGTAATAAAACCCACTCATTACTAGCTAAGCAACTAAGAAATGACACCCTCCAGAGAACCCCACACGCACTGCATGATAAAGATGGTGTTGTATTACACAATCCGTCACATATAACGCGATTATTCCATCAATATTTTTCTGATCTTTATAACTTGCCTAACACCCTCCCTACAGATAGGCTAGAGAGACGCTTGGATAAATTTCTTACTTCTTGTCAATTACCACGATTAACTAGGGAAGCGATAGATTCTTTAAATGCAGAAATAACAGATGAGGAGCTTACGGAGGTACTTAAACAACTCCCACTGGCAAATCACCAGGCCCGGATGGGTTGACATACCTTTACTACCAGAGTTTTAAGAGCGAATTGACTCCCCTGTACAACTGTACAATGGGATTTTACAAGGTGCCGCAGTTCATTCTACCTTTCCACATTCTAATATATCACTTATACCGAAACCAGAGAAAGACCCTTTAGAGGTGTCAAATTCCAGGCCGATTGCGTTATTAAACGCGGATTTAAAATTTTTTACTAAATTACTAGCCAACAGGTTGGCAAGGTGATTACCATGCCTTATTCATGTAGACCAAGTGGGCTTTATTCAGAACCGACAAGGGGGAGATAACACGCGCAGAGTTATCGATCTTATTGATATTATCAACAAACAAGGCCAATCAGCTTTAATCTTAGGGTTAGATGCAGAAAAAGCATTTGATCGCCTGAATTGGTCATATATGTTTTCAGTACTGGAACATTTTGGCATATCTGGCCCACTCATGCGAGCTATACACCAATTATACACTGCCCCCACGGCTGCAATCCGACTGCCATAGGATACATCCCCCCTTATTAAAATAGCTAACAGCACGAGGCAGGGATGCCCACTTTCGCCTTTAATATTTGTAAGGTGTGTGGAACCACTAGTAGCTGCCATCAGACTAGAATCCTCAATTAAAGGAGTGCTGGTGGGGAGTCGAGAATTTAAGTTATCCCTTTTTGCGGATATCTTACTTACCCTCACAAGCCCACACACCACGCTCCCGAACTTGAACGCTCTCTTGGATGACTTCCGAAATCTTTCAGGGTACAAAATTAATAAAAATAAGACAGAGGCTCTACCAGTGGGGATAGATGGAGATCTCCTCCTCTCTTTACAATCAAATTATCGATACAATTGGAAGGAGACTTCCCTGCGGTATTTAGGAGTGCAGATAACTAAATCATATCCCTCCCTGTTTAATCAAAATTTCCCCAGGTTATATTTAAATTAAGAATCTACTTCAGAAATGGAAGACACTCCCTTTGTCTTTGATGGGACGTATAGCAGCAGTCAAGATGACATTAATGTCTAAGCTTTTATATTTATTTGAGACCCTACCGGTTGCGGTCCCAATGAGAGATCTTAAGGCTATGCAAGCGGCTTTTATAAGGTTTATCTGGAATTATAAAGACATAGAGTAGCTAGATCTGTCCTACTGGCGGGCAGGAGGGATGGAGGTATGGCCGTTCCGGATGTTACTAAATATTGTTGGGCTACCCAGTTACAACGTATTCCTGCATGGTTATCGCTCTTTGCCTTCTCCCACTGGGCGGAAATTGAAAAACTGTGGCTAAGGCCATTGCATCCTAATTCATTACTCTGGTCTCAAATTCCTGCTCCGATTCAAACAACTCTTTTAGGGCCGATGACTCTCACTAAAGAAATATGGCGACAATGTAAACAAAAATTCCAATTATGTTCGGAATCTTCAGCCATGGTGTTGTTTCTCTTTAACCCCCTACTACCGGATGCAATAGGTAATAAACAGATGGAGCCATGGTTTAGGAATAAACTTTTTCGTTTGGCGGACTAGATAGATTACAAAACGTTAAAATTGCCATTTCCTATCTTGAAGGAAAAATACACATTGCCACCTGAATGTTATTATCATTACTTACAAATTAAACACTTCATGCAAAGTCTTTTCTGTTCTGAGAGAGTTTCTATGCCCACAGGATTTGAGCGCCTGTGTAAATTAACCGTTACAACGGAGGGCTTAATTTCGGACATCTATAAATTGCTCATGCACCCTGATCCACAGTCTCCAGTAACACACAAATATATGACGGTTTGGGAAAATTTTTTAGGAAGACCAATAACCTTAGACACATGGAGACTCATTTGGCGCTATGCAGGCAAAACTTCCATATGTAGTATATACAAGGAAAATATCTACAAACTCATGACTTTGTGGTATCATACTTCTGTGGTGCTGCATAAGCTAAACCTGACAATTTCAGATACATGTTGGAGATGTGGGGCTCCGCAGGGACATGTATATCACATATTTTGGACATGTCCAGAAATACGGGTTTTTTGGAGACAGGTACGCAAATTGATCTACGAGGTTAAGAAGTAAATATTCCCAATGATCCACTGCTCTGTTTATTTAATTTATTTCCTCAGCCGGTGGGCAAACGAGTGAGGTGGTTAATAATTAATATACTAACGGCAGCAAGATGTTTAATCCCCAGCAAATGGAAGGAAGAGAACCCTCCGTCTTTGACGGAATTGCAGAATAGGATAAAACATATTAGAACCATGGAACATCTCACGGCTTTATTACACAACTCCATGGAAAGGTTTGACACAGTGTGGCACATGTGGGACAATTACGTTATATCTCAAGATGGCCAGCGGATTAGTTAAATTGGACAAACACGATATCACTTTGAAAAGAAATGGAGAATAAGCCTCCATATATGGTTCCCCCCCTCCCTTTCCTCTTGTGTCTTGTCGTGTCTAGTGTATCTTCTGGAAGTTTATATTTGTTAACTGGAGTTAGGTTAATTAACTAAAGAAACAGTTTACTTAAAAGAGTTCTATGGAATGGGTTAATGATGTATGGTCTACTCTAAACAGTCTATACATTGTACCTAATCGTGTTAAGATTCTTTTAATTACACACTGATAAATGGTAATATGAGAGACAAACGAATGTAAATCATTAAGAGAACCCAATCCAATGTTTCTGATTCGCACTTAAGGTTGATATACAAATGTTGATTTAGTATCCCATTGTCAGACATAATTATTGTATCTCATCTTGTAACCTTGAAAGTGTAACAGTCTGATGTGTAAAATTCTTTAATAAAAAACACAGTTAAACAAAAATAATATTTTTCAACAAGTTATCTGACAAGTGCGTTATTTGCGCAAAACTGACAAGCACAGATAGAAATAGACATATTTTCTACGTTATATGGCTTAAATGTGTTTCCCCCCCCCCACTGAGAACAAGCAAGAATAAAAATAGAATATTTTTCAACAAGTTATCGGACATGTGCACTATTTGCGCAAAACTGACAACCACAGATAACAATAGAACTTTTTTATACGTTATATGGCTTAAATGTGTTTTTTTACCCCCACTGAGAACAAGCAAGAGTAAAAATAGAATATTTCTCAACAAGATATCTGACAAGTGTGCTACTTGCGCAAATCTGACAAGCACGGATAGCAATATAACTCTTTTCTACCTTATATGGCTTAAATGTTGTGTTTTCCCACCACTGAGAACAAGCAAGAGTAAAAATAGAATATTTTTCACCCAATTATCTGACAAGTGCGCTACTTGCGCAAAACTGACAAGCACGGAAACAATAGAACTTTTTTCCACGTTATATGGCTTAAATGTGGTGTTTTCCCCCCACTGAGAACAAGCAAGAGTAAAAATAAAATATTTTTCAACGAGTTATCTGACAAGTGCGCTATTTGCCGACCAGTATTTGTCCTCTGCCGTGGGGACACACCCTAACTAATACTAACTAGAATTGTCTAATCTTGCTTTACCTTAAGCTAACTACAGTTAGTTCAGTGCAGTGTCATCAGCAAGAGGAATTGGGATTCCACTCCCACAGCAAACAGACTGACCAGATTTCAGCAAAATTTTTCATTTGCTTTCAAAGAAATAGACGATCACCCGTTCATCAGACCTGACCGTGCCTGAGGTAATTCCTTTATACCGTGAAATTGTTAGAGATGTTGCACATATGGTCACAGTTTGCCACCAACCAAAGCTAGTGTAGAGAGGACGTTCTCTAGCCTGGAAATAATGAGCACAGATGTAAGGTCGTCTATGAAGGATCTGATGGCGGAAATACTATTTCTCAGAACAAATTCATTGACTCCAAAAATGTTATTCAGAATGCTTTTGTTGAAAACTGTTTTTTCCCCACTTACTGCAGCGTTTTTCATATTTACAATTTATTAAAGTTTTTGTTTTCTAAAGTCGTATTCAATAAATATATTTTACACCGACAAGCAAAAGGGTAACAATGTTTTGAACTTGTGACTTTTAGGCTCTATATCTCACCATCCACTACAGCTTTGAACGTGAAACTACCATCATTTTATAGACAATCATCTTTGCTATCTCATACGTAAATGTGACCTGCAACTATTTAGCATATGTCTAGTTCTGCAGATTCTGGTCATGTAACTGCATTGTTACTGTTTTGCTCCTGGTGGTGGGACAATCTTTTTCTTCTTGTTACTACTGAAACAGAATTGAATATACGTTTGATAGTTTGATAATCATTTTAATTTATGGCTTCCATCTTGTCTTCTTCAAACTTAAATCTTTGTTCTAATATGAATTTCTGACTAGGATACAAGGACATGTTCTGTTCCGCTCACATATTTGGTCTAGAGATACGTCTAGAAGGCCGTGGCATTTGAATAACAGGTCATAGCTGCTGCTTGTTTAAGGTTATTAGATTAGTGTAACTAAGGCAGATGTCAGAGTATTCATTTTTATTTTTTGGTAGATGGGAGGTGTCATGATTTTAATAATTAAATGGTTTCTTTACATTAAGACACTGATTGGATTGTAACCTATATCTTATGCTATATACTTATCTTTGATTGGATTGTAATATGCCTACCTTCTCTGTATGATCACGCCTATACCCTTTAAAAAAATCATGTCAGTCCATAATAAAGCATTCTAATCTTTTGAATAGAATCACAGTGCATTGTTATGTTTGAAGGTCCGTGGGAGACAGAGAGGTTGCTAAGAAAGGATATCTACATCAACTACAAATTACAACCTGTACTCACATTCCCTAATAGCTCAGTGTGTTATTAGGCTGATTCCCAAGTGAAAGGTCACTGGTTCGAGCAGCCAGGAAGAAGATTTCCCAAGAAAAGAGAAGCTGCAGGATCCAACTCACTGATAATGGCCTCTCAGCCAAGAAAATTGCCAAACTGCATCATGTGAGACCATGACAGCTTGAAGAATATGAAATGAAGTCCATCCATCCATTCAAAAATAAGAGGTGACCTCCAGGCAAAATATCAGAGTCAACAAGTCGGCTCATCACAAGGTCTATCAGTTCTGACACGACAGACATGGCAGTGGAGGTGGCTCGTATGCTTCGTAAGAGTGAGATCACAGACATCCATGCAAGCACCGGGCAACACGCATTACACAGGTCTGGAATGATGGCCCGGAAAAGGTGAAGAAGCCTCGACTTCAATCTCATCATAAGAAGCGTTGGCTCGAGTTTGAAAAAAAGTATGAAATATGGAAAGTGATTTGGGGTGATGAAACGAAAGGCTATAGACCAGGCTCTGATAGGTGCAAATGGGTTTGGAAGAATCAAGGGAAAAAGGGGTGACGAATCGAGAAGCTGGAAGAACTGTCAGGTTTAGTGGAGGTTGCCTAATGATAGGGGGTGTTTAACAGCCAAAGATGTTGGATACATGAACCAGCATTGATGTTGATCTCAATGATGAGCTATATGCGAGTGTCCTACATGATGAGTTACTTCATACACTCGAGTACTGTGGGTAAGAAAAGGATGACATAGCAGTTCCAGCAAGTCAACGACCTGAAGCATACATCAAGGTTGGAGAAGAAATGGTTCAATGACAATGAGGTAATGTTGCTGTATTGACCTGCACCATCCCCAGATCTCAACCCAGTCAAGGGTAGAGTTGAAGAAAAACCTGTATTCATACCCAAATCCAGTATGCACCAACATTGAGAACGTGTAGAAGAGACCTGGGATCAGATTTTGGTCAAGACATGCTTGAATCTGATCCAGAGCCCAGAAGGATTCAGGCAGTGCTGAAAGCCAAAGGTGGATTTACCAAATACTAACAGAATAATAAAAATTAACATTTTGATTTTTAGGAGCAAAACAGTAACAATGCAGTTACATAACAAGAATCTGAAGAAATAAGCAGATACTAAATACTTGCAAGTCAAATTTATGTAAAAGATAGGTAAGATGATTGTCTATAAAATGATGGTAGCCTTATGTACAAAGCTGTAGTGGATGGTAAGTTATGGAGACTGAAAGTCACAAGCTCAGAACATTGTTCCCATTTTTCTTGTCAGTGTAAGTTCTACCTAAATAGCTTGAATATTGTATCATAAGGTGATAAAAAGAGTTGGAGTCGGAGCTTTGGCATACCAACTCCACAGCCCTGTCTGCAACTACTGAGCCCCAGCGGTCACGTGACCACCCGCACCAGGAAACAGGAAGGTTTCCTGCTAATGTGTATATGCAGCAATCAGGAATGTTATTAAACTATCCCTACCTTCTAGAGAGCTACGGGTATGTTCACACGGCATTTGTTAAATACGTATTTGGGTACGTTTTATAGTTACATAGTTAGTGCGGTTGAACAAAGATACGTTTCCATCAAGTTCAACCAAAGGTGGGGAAAATGTGGGTGAAGGGAGACAAGAAGTTCAAGCCCAGCCTACCCCCTGGTGAATGCCCTGAAACCCACAAGGCAAAAACCAATCTGCTCCAGGGAAGATCCCATCTCTGACCCAAGAGCCGCCACCAGACTGGATCCAGAATTTTACATAGCTACATACGTATTAATATTCTTTAGTTTCAGGTAGTTATCTAAGCCTTTCTTGAAACTCCTCAAGAGGCTATTCCACAGATTTACAGTTCTCACGGTAAAGAATGCTTTTCCCCTTTGGAGATTGAATCCTTTTTTCTCCAGCCGAAGGGAATGTCCCCTTGTTTTTTTGAGGGGGCTTTACATGAAATGATTTTTTGTAGGCAAAATACAAAATCTGGTCAGCACATCCGTTTTGAAGAATAAACGTACAGGTGCACACTGTTGTGGCAGCAAAAGCTATGCAAACACAATACAATATCAGTAGCACTCTAGATACACTAAAAAACAGTCAAAGGACATAAGAATATTTGGAACAGCATTTCTGCTAATATCATATATATGAAAAAATTTGAGGTTATTAGTGTACATTTTTGATCAAAACTGTAAATGCCCACCTACCGCAGCAAGGTGACCTCAATTCAGTTGGGAACCTACACTACATGCTACCTCTCTAGGTGTCTGTTCAGACCTCCATACGTCAGAGTTAAAAGGTGCACCGCCCACCTGCACAAGTTTTTTTAATCAGATCAGGTTTATAGCAAGAACCTTCTAACCTTGAAGTATGGAGGTCTGAACAGAAACCTAGAGAGGTAGCATGTAGCATAGGTTCCCACCTGAATTGGGGTCACCTTGCCGTGGTAGGTGGGCATTTACAGTTTTGATCAAAAATGTACACTAAGAACCTCAAGTTTTTTCATATATATGATATTAGCAGAAATGCTGTTCCAAATATTCTTGTCCTTTGACTGTTTTTTTTAGTGTTTCTAGAGTACTACTGATATTGTATTGTGTTTGTATACTTTTTGTAGGGACCATTTATATATTTATATAAATTAATCATGTACCCCCCGAAGCCGTCTTTTCTCAAGACGAAATAAGTTCAACTCTACTAACAATTCTACTAAGATGCTCCATTCCTGTTATAAGTTTGGTTGCTCGTCTTTGCACTCTCTCTAGCTCCATTACATCTCTTCTATAAATTGGGGCCCAGAACTGAACAGCATATTCTAAGTGAGGTCGCACCAATGCTTTATACAGCGGTAGAATTACATTCTTGTCCCACGAGTCCATGCCTCTTTTAATACACGCCAATATCTTGCTTGCCTTAGAGGCAGCTGATTGACACTGCATGCTATTCTGTAGTCTATGATCTACAAGAACGTCCAGATCTTTCTCAACAAGTGATTCTCCCAGTTTTTCTCCCTCTAGGGCATATGATGCCTGCAGATTATTTGTACGAAGATACAGAACCTTATATTTCTCCACATTGAACCTCATTTGCCAAGTGGATGCCCAAACACTCAGTTTGTCCAGGTCTGCTTGAAATTTATGAGCATCTTCCATTGATTGCACTACACTACATAGCTTGGTGTCATCTGCAGAAATAGAAACCGTGCTATTGATCCCCTCCACTATATCATTAATAAATACATTGAATAAAAGAGGACCCAATACTGAGCCCTGGGGCAAACCACTCATAACCGGGGACCAATCAGAGTAGGAGTCATTTACCACCACCCTCTGAGTACGATCCGATAGCCAGTTTTTAATCCAATTACACACTGTTATTTCTAACACAATGGATTCTAATTTACCCAATAAACACTTATGAGGGACAGTGTCAAACACCTTTGCAAAGTCTAAAAACACTATATCCACAGCTGTCCCGCTTTCCAGATTTCTACTCACCTCTTCATAAAAACAGATCAGGTTGGTCTGACAACTTCTTTCCTTAGTAAAACCATGCTGGCAATCACCTACAATATTGTATTCTGTCACATATTCCTGAATATAGTCCCTTATGAGCCCCTCAAACAGTTTTCCCACAATAGATGTTAAAGGAGTTGTCTCCCCACAGGGTTTCAAAGAATGCATGAAAGAAATTCTCTGTCACTTCCTGGTTCATACTAATTTGCATAAGCTCCATGCTTGTACAGCTACGTTGTGCTTTCAGATGCTAATTAGATTAGATTAGCTTCTCAAACTACTGGAAGGACTTCTTATCTGATCCCCAAAACAAAAGCCCTAATTACAGAGCTGTTTACTTGAGATAAATCAAGCTTTTTACTGTCTGGCAGCACAGGACACTGACTGACACTGCCAACCTGTGTGATGACTCACTCTCTGTTATCTCATTGAACAAACAGCCCCAGGAGATTTGTTTACAGGTTGGTTACTGAGGGAACTGAAATAGCCATGGAGGTAATAAATTCACTTGTATCTCTTTAGGGAAAACAGAGGAACAATGCAATATATTTGGAAAATGTCTTTATTTTGTGTTCCCTACAATTTGAAAGCTATTCTTTGTAGCGAGACAACCCCTTTAAACTTACTGGTCTATAATTACCTGGGCAAGGCTTGGAGCCTTTTTTGAAGATGGGAACATTTGTCTTGCGCCATTCTCCTGGCACTATACCAGTCAACAGAGAATCTCTAAATATTATATACAGGGGCAAACCGATAACCGAGCTGAGCTCTTTAAGAACTCTTGGGTTAAGCCATCTCGGCCTGGAGCATTGTTCACAGTTGGTTTATTCAACTTGGCTTGGACCATTTCTACACTGAGCCAATTAATTATATCAGTTGTTGTATTAACAGTACTGGCACCACCTACATCCACAACGGACCCACCCACATCAGCTAATTTCTCCTCGTTAGTATATGCAAAGCTGAAGAACCTATTTAGTAGCTCTGCCTTCTCCTGATCCCCAGTGACCAGCTCCCCATTACTGTTATTTAAGGGTCCTACTTGCTCTGACTTTGGTTTTTTTGGCATTTATATGCTTAAAGAATTTCTTGGGATTTGTCTTGCTGTCCTTCGCTACCTGCATTTCATTTTGTATTTTAGCTGCTTTGATAATTTTTTTACAGATTTTATTAAGCTCTTTGTAATTTTCAAAGGCTGATGCTGACCCCTGACATTTTTGAATGCCCTTTTTTATTATTTAATGCCCTTTTAACAGAAGGTAGAATCCATGTTGGATTTAATTTTTATATTTATACATGTTACCCATACGAATACATTTTGATACAAATTTCCCAGAGTATATTTAATGCTTTCCCATTTGGCTTTTACATCAAGTTCTCCCACATCAAGTGTGATTAAATTGATTTCAATGCAGCATACTTATCGTTCAGACGATGCATTGCGTTAAACAGATGCATTCAAAGAATTGACATGTCAATTCTTGATCCATTTAACGCATTGCATTTTCTGCAGACCATAAAACGTATCCAAATACGTACCACACTCTGTGATAGGTTTTTGGATGCGTTTGACGCAAAACGTTTTACGGATTGCAAAAACGTATCCAAGACACCGTCTGCACATACCCTAACACTGACAGCTGGCTCTACACTTGTGCAGCAATCACTCTGTGTGAATCTTTCAGAACCATATGGGCATTATCACCTATGGGCAGCTGGCATGTAGTCAAAAGAGGATTTTAACTTCTTCAAAGAAGTTTTTCATGATAAATTTAAAAAATAACCAGTAACTAAATCTTGTCACTTCCAGCACTCCAGAATCCTCCACCATTCCTATCAATGGCTCCATGACCGTGAGTCAATCACTGGTCACAGTAGAGATGTCCCATCCATGCAAGCAGTGACTGCTGAGGGTGGTGATTGGCTATATGCTCAACAGAGAACATGAACATGAGATGTCTTTTGTCGTGAGGGCAGAAATAAGCTGGCTTGAATGTCCTGTGTCAGGAGAAGCAGGGATTCTAGAGTCTGAGGATAGCCAGGACCCTGATCTAATGACTGGGATTGGAGAAACCTCAGATCTCAGTTGTTTAACCGCATTTAAGTGGTTTCAGAAGAAGAGGGCTCCCTCTGTCACTCCACTGTTTCTCCCTGCAATGTGCTTGCCTGGCGCTGATGAGTTTACATGGAAAGCGGGGGCCTAATAAAAACCCTCAGGTCTGACTTCTGTGTACAATTTTTAGGTCCTACCAGAGGTTGGTAGGATGAATGAATGGCAGTATTACACTGACAGGCATAAAAGGATGAATGGCAGTAATACACTAACAGGCATAATATAATGCACTACATAAGTAATTATTATGTATTATAGAAGCAATCCAATGATTGCATGTTTAAAAGGAAGCTGTCAGGTGGTTCATGCTACCCTCTCTGAGAGCAGAATGCGATAGAGGGATCGAAGCTGAGCTCTGTCCACAAGACTTCAAACACAATAACTTATTACTCACTTGTTACACCTTTCTAATCAATTAAGATAACTGAAAGGTAAACTGGTAATAAAAGGCAGTTTAATTGCAGTGCGAAAAACGCACAAAAAATCCCACAAAATCCCACTGTGTGAAAGCACCCTAAGAGTAGGAGTCCTGCTTACCCCTCACACATACAGTGATTGACAGCTGTTCCTATGTATAGACTATATATATATATAGAGACAGGTATAGACAGGTCTATACTATATATAGACCTGTCAATCGCTGCAGGAAGGTGGGGTCAGCAGTACTTTCACAGATTTTTATTGTTTTTACTCAGAAACCTTGCTTCAAATCATCTAATTTTTAGCATAGAGCCTTAATAAGGGGGGTGGAGAACGCAGTTCCACCACTGTTTTTTGGATTTCATTGCTACAGCGTTCGCCGTGCAGTATAAAAGACATAACTTTACTATGCAGTTGGTACAATTACAATGATAAAAAATGTATATAGTTTTTTCTGTTTTATTACTTTAAAAAGATAGAATTACATTTGTAAAAAAAATTAGTTTTTATATTGCCACAATCCAGCAGCCATAAGTTTTTATTTTTCCATATATGGAGCTGATTAAGGGCTTGTTTTTTGCAGGATGCATTGATGTTTTCATTGGTATGATTCATGACACTTTGATCGCTTTTTATCAAGGTTTTTGTGAGGTGTTTTAAACAAAAACCCTGGTAGCATTTTTTTTATTTTTTACAGTGGTCGCCATGTGATATAAATAAAAGCTTTACTCAGCAGGTCGATACGATTACAGCGATACCCAAATTGCTTTTTTTATGTTGTAATGCTTCTACACAATAAAAACACTTTTATTTAGAAAAGAAAATACGTTTGTGCATCGCCATAGTCTGAGAGACATCTTTTTTTTATTTTTCTGTATACTGAGCTGTATAGGGGCTTGTTTTTCGCAGGATGAGGTGACATTTTTATATTAAATTTTTCAGGGGACAAGGCTTTTTGATCACCTTTTAAATAAATTTTTTGAAAGGCAGGATGAAGAAAATACAGCAACTTTGATAGTGTTTTTTTTTTCTTCAACTGTAAATTTTTATTGATTTTCAATACAAAAATACAACCGACAAGGCCGCTAAAAAGCGATTAAAGAGATACTATGCAATCAAATTAATAAAGACAAAGTGCAGCATAAAAAAATGAATCTCAATGGTTTAATTAGGTCACATTCCTAGTCTACAATTCTATAGCAGCATCTTCAGAAATTAGTGAGAAATAGACAAGCAGATGGCTAAATAAACAGAATAACCTGCGAAACAGGAAGACAGACTAACAAGACAGGGGGAAAAGACCAAAAACATGACACACAAGGAAAACTTCGGCTCCTAACACTAGATTTGCAATCCAGTTATACCTAGAGAACAACAAGTCGTGAAGAATACAGTAACTGTCCTATGGCTTCCAGATGAGATCAAAAGGTTCCAGTCGATTGTGAGATAAAGCAGTGAGATATTCCATACGTCTAACTTCTTGCAAGCGGAGACATAAGTCATGCTGCATGGAATAAAGTTTGGGTCTCTAAGATTTATTTTTTATTTTTGCATCAGGCATTTAAAGCCATCACTATATAAGGAAAGAGTCTGCCCTTCTCGCCTAGAGGGGCACCGAGGTATATTAAGGAGGAAGGTTTGCGGGGTAAGAAGAACCCTAATCTGCATAATATCACAGACCAAGGACTGAACCGTTAACCAGAACGGCCGTATCCCTCCACAATCCCAAAACACTGATAGTGTTTTTTAATGTTTAGCAGCTCTCACCACACAGTGTTTGTGACATGTTAATTTTACTCTGTGAGCTGATAAGATTATGGAGATACCTAATTTCTATAGATTTTGTGTGTTTAACATTTTTCTGTTTTTACTTTTTATACTATGTTCACTTGTCGCCACAGGGGACTTGACTTCAGTGATAAGTAGATCACAGTTTCATGCAGGACAGTACTACCTGCAGTACTGTCCTGCATGAATGAACTGTCATCACTATGGTAACGGTCAGTTACCATGGTGATGACATCACAGACAGCCCCGGAAGGTCTTGTTAGGCATCTGTGGCTGTCAGGTCAGCCAGTAGAGCCTGTGATCGCGACGCGGTTGGCTCAGTTGGTGACAGAGGCAGCCCCCTCGCTCCGTTTCTCCTTTAGTTGCTGTGGTCACGTTTTCCGTGGCAGTTAATCGGTGGCAGGTGGAGTAAACTCAGCCTGTTGCTGACAGCGCAAGGGGACAGCTGTAATATACATCTGACTGCCTTCGCTGAGCATATCGACCCTGTTCAGGAGCCAGCGCAATCTGGACGTACACACACGTCTTATTGTGGTAAATTTCTGGCAATTAGGATGTGCCGGTACGTCCTAAAGCATCAAGGGGCTAAAGAATAAAGGTGTTGTGTGAGAAACAAAAAAAAATAAGAACATGTAATACAGGAATACTAAAGCTAAGCAGTAAATAACGTTCACAATCCAGTGTGAACTACTTACACTGTTCTATCACCTATTATTGCCATGTGGATATGTCCCACAACAGCCACCTGCTTCCAGCTGAGCTATAGATTCTATATACTATATCCACATCAAACATATTGATATATAGCAATGTATACACACAAATGTGCACTCTTTTATTTGAAACATTTTCCTTTCTAGACTGCAGCTGTCCATAACACCACAACTGTCTCAGGCTGACTATAGCACACATGCTCAGTTATGCCAGTCATCCTAAACAGGAAGTAACTCAGACTCTGTCCTAATGTACTGTGCATCCCAGGACAGGTTTGTGAACAGGAAGGAGCCTGGCGGCCATTTTCCTCTGCTATAATGATGATCCCCTAGACAAAACGAACAGAGTTCCCTAATTAAAGGTATTTAGGCATTTTTTCCATTCTGACATGTAGTTTATGTATTTATTTTTCTTCATTAGCCGGAGAACACCTTTAAGGGCGCTTTCTCACAGTGTGGTTTTGGTGCGTTTTTTTCCTTTGCGGCATGGTCATCATTTAAACTGCCTCTATTACCAGCAAGCTTCTTTCAGTTATCTAAGGGTAAGGGTATGTTAACATAGTGTCTTGGATACGTTTTTGCAATATGTAAAACATATTGCATCAAAACCATCCAAAAATGTACCACATACGTTTTTGTGTGCGTTTTTCTGGACGCAAAAACTTAAACCTACTGTTTCATGGGCTTTCACAAAGCCGTAAAACAGATCAAAACTGACAAAACAATTCTTTTCAACATCCGTTTTAGCAATGCATATCGTCACACTTGAACACTTAACTCCTTAACGACCGCCCGCCGACTTTAGACGTCGCAGTCCCCGGGCAGTGAGTTTGCAGTGCCTGGGCACCGCAGCAGCACTGAGATCGGGGCTGTACTACACAGCACTGATCCCAGAGCATCCCCTGCAAGCACCGGGGGAAAAGTCCGCATCCCGGTGCTTTAACCCTTTGATTGCGGCGGTGTGTTACCACAGCGCAATCAAAGGGTTTCCCCTGCTCTGTGGGGTGATCGGAACACCTGCACAGTCAGTGCTGGGGACCTAGAGTGGCCCCAGAGCTGTCTGTGTATGAAGCCAGTGACCAGGCAAAACTGTGTGGTGTCCTTGAATCACCGCCTGTATAAAAGTGACACAGATTAGAATGTATTAGCATATATGAATATGCTATTATTGAGTGTTAAAAAAAAAAAAAAAATTGTAAAACAGTTCTCCCTTCAGGGAATTTAAAAAAGAAAAAAAAAGAAAAAAAAGAAATAAAATATTTCATAAAAAATAATTGTGCATATATTACACACAAAAAACCCTACACATATGAGGTATCCACACGACCAAATAACCTGTAGAATTAATCTAACAAGTTTTTCAGTGTGAAATGTGAATGGTGTAAAAAAAATTAAAAACCAAAAATGTAAAAAAAAATAAAAAAAAAATCAGCAATAATTTATAAGCGAATTTAAACTATTCCACCATAAAGTACAACTTGTCTCGAATAAAACGAGGCCTCATCCAACCACATCATTGAAAAAATAAAGTTACAACTGTTGAAAAGCAAGGATGAAAAAACGAAAAAAATGTTCTGGTCATGAACTACTTTTCAGGTGTTCAGCTTAAGGGGTTAAACTAGTTTTGTGGTAGATACATAAAATGTACCCAAAAACAAATTGAACAAACGCTGTGTGAACATAGCCTGACAAGTGAGTAATCAGTAAGGCTTAGTGCACACTGCATTTGACCATGTTATAACGTATGCCAAACACGCACTGTTTTGCGCAGATGTTTGACATCAGTTTTTTTTCCATTTTAAACTAGCTTTTCTATTGGCTGTCACCCGTTTTTCCTTGCAATTTGTTTGGGTACCTTTGTTTATATTTTTGATTGATACAAACCATCCGTTGTATTCGTTTACAACATGAGCACATACACTAGGATACGTTTTCCATTGGCATACATTTAAAAAAATGAACTGTAAATTTATTTTTTTTCCAAAATAAAGACGGGGGCCCCTGCTCCTTCATCGTTTAATTTTAACAAAATTTTTTGAAAAAAAATGTAAAAACAACCATCCCCAAAATTATCCCGCACATTCGTCCGCCATTGGGGGTCAATATTTTAAAAATAACCTTTTTCCTTGTGTCATCCATTCAAAATATCTCAGTGTGCACTAAACCTCACTGTGTTTGAAGGCAGATTCTAAACCCAGCAATTGATAACTCTCATGGTGCGGTTTTGTGGAGTTTTTAGTGTTTTTTTCAGCTTCAGGACTGCACAGTAATTAAACGGCCTTTATTACCAGCACGCGTCTTTCAGTTATCAAAAAAGTGTCACAAGGTGTTAGGATATGTTCACACGGTGTAATTCAGTGCAAAAATGCACCCCACAAATACAGTAATTCATAGCTCTCAATGATTAATCGGTGGTGGAGATGAACGTCAGTGGGAGCGCTTCAGAAGTACGCACTAGCCTTCTGAAGCAACAGGCGTATTGTAATACGACATGTGAACATAGATACCCTTACAAGTGAATAATCAATTATTTTGTTTAGGGTGCATTCACACAGTGTGTTTTTTTGCAGAACAGTAATTGATAACTCATTTGTAACAACTTGCAAAACAGCTTAGACAACTGAAAGAAGCTTGCTGGTAATAAAGGCAGTTGAATTGCTGTGCAGTACTGCACAACGCACAAAAAACACCGCAAAATCAGAAGACAGCGATGCATAAATATTGTTTTACACAAAGACATTTTATTTATTTTTTTTAAAAGCGCTTCAACATAAAAAAAAACTATATAAATTGGGTATCGCTGTAATCATATCAACCCAGAGTAAAACCAACTTGTCACGTATATTGCAGGTTGAACACTGTTAATTAAAAAAAACACTACTAGTATTGCAGTATTTTCTTCACCCTAGCTTCCCAAAAACGGACTTAAAAGCAATCAAAAAGTCTTGATCCCCCAGAAATGATACCAATAAAAACATCAAATCAGCCTGCAAAAAACAAGCCCCTACACAGCTCCTAAACAGAAAAATAAAAAAGTAATGGCTCTCAGACCATGGCGAAGCAAAAACGTGTTTTCCCCTTTTGAATATTTGTTTTTATTGTGTAAAAGCAACAAACATAAAAAATAAACAAATTGGGTATTGCTGTAATCGTATCGAGCTGCTGAGTAAAGCTAGCATGTCATTTATACCGCACAGCCCCCCACCCAAGCTAAAAAAAAAATGTAACACTTGTGCACCCAAAATGCACAATACACCCCTGAGATCCACTGGGGAAGCAACATGGCACCCACCAAAATCTGCATTCCAAAAGTCAAATAGCGCTCCCTCCCTTGTACACCCTGCCATGCACCCAAAAAACAGTTTACACCCACAGAGTATTGCCGAACTTGGAAGAAACTACATATCAAATTTGGGTGCTTTTTATCCAGTATTGTTGGTGAAAATTAAACATTTTCAGCTAAAGTTACAAATTGTTAGAATAAAAATACATTTTTCATTTTCACAGTCTAACACTAAAAAAATGTGTGAAACACCTGTGGGGTCGATATACTCAGTGCATCCCTGGATATATTCCTTAAGGGATGTAGTTTCCAGTATGGGTTCTTTTTAAGGGAGTTAGTTTTAGCATGCGTCTGCAAACCTGAAATGGCACCTAAATAAAATCGTAATGAAAATGAGACCCCAAAGTCCGGTGGACACTCCTCCTACTCTGGTTGCACCAAATAGCGCACTAGGGCCACATATCTAAAAACAACAGAATTGGGGGAATCAATGCCAAGTTGTGTTTACCTGCATTTCGAGTGAATAATGGATAAAAACTTAAAATCTGCACACAGAAAAAGTTACATTTTAAAATTTCACCTAATTTCTGTGAAATACTAAATGGGTTAATAAACTTCCTACATACTGTATTGAATACTTTAAGGGGTGTGGTTTCTTAGATGGAGTCATTTCTGGAAGTAATACAGAAACTTTTGAAGTTTGAAAATGGCAATTTTTTCCAAATCTTGACATTTTTCACAAATAAACAAGGATTGTATGGACCCAAATCTCTTACTACGCTATAGCACAATGTGTCATGAAAAAACAAATCTTTGAATCACATGGATAGGTAAAAGTGTCAAAGTTATTATGACAAAGTTATTATAACAAAGTGTCACATTTCAGATTTAAAAAACGGGGCTGCGTCAGGGAGGCAAAAACTGGCTGCGGCCTTAAAAGAGAACATCACTTATCCCGTACGCTGAACACCATAAAAGAAAAAAAATTCCAAATGGGCTTTTTTTGTGTCATTTCACATTCCCTAAAAATTTGAATAATTTAGTAGAGGTGATCAAAGTCGTCACATCTACCCCAAAATGGTACCAAGGAAAAGTAGACTTCAGCTTGCAGAAAATGCCGCCTCACTCAAGTCCATAGATAGAAGGACGGAAAAGTTACTGGGCGCAGCAACATTATAGAATAGAAAGTGATTATTTGGGGGGTTTTACGGTACGAATCCCTACACGTTTAGTGTTGCTGGAATCATATCAACCTACAGAATATCAGGGAGTGAACACAAGAAAAAAATTATGCAGCTAAGGTTGTTTTCACATTTTCCCACTTTGAATTTCTTTGCGGTTCCCAGTATATTCTATGGTCCGGGGAATAACACTGCTACAAAGTACATCTTGTCCCGCTAAAAAAAAGCCCCCATTTGTCTCTGTAGGTGGAGAAATAAGAGAGTTATGGCTCTGGGAGGGCAAGAAACCAAGAGTCATTATTATGACCGTGGTGAGTGGAAATAAACACAGAAAGCACAAGTAATGTCAGACGTCTGCTCCGAGCAGCAAACACGTCCTCAGGGACGCGGAAACGTTTGGTGACCACCGCTCTATGTGCTCTCTTTCGGGGGTCATGAACACAGAGGCTGGCACTGCACCGCCCCTCCAGACCTGGTATGTGACAGGTCGCACAACTGCCACCTTCGCTCCATAGCACTCCCGCCCCAGGCCCGGGACACCAGGAGCCCTCGATCCAGAGCAGCCCGCCCGCCCCGCCCGGGACATCCGGAGCCCTCGCTCCAGAGCAGCCCGCCCCCCGCCCGGGACCCCCGGAGCCAGCGCGCCAGAGCAGCCCGCCCCCCGCCCGTCACACCCGGAGCCAGCGCTCCAGAGCAGCCCGCCCCCCCGCCCGGGACACCCGGAGCCAGCGCTCCAGAGCAGCCCGGGACACCCGGAGCCAGCGCTCCAGAGCAGCCCGGCCTCCCCGCCCGGGACACCCTGAGCCCTCGCTCCAGAGCAGCCCGCCCCCCCCGCCCGGGACACCCGGAGCCCTCGCTCCAGAGCAGCCCGCCCGAGACACCCGGAGCCCTCGCTCCAGAGCAGCCCGCCCCCCCTGCCGAGACCCCCGGAGCCAGCGCTCCAGCTCAGCCCGCCCCCCCGCCCGAGACACCCGGAGCCAGCGCTCCAGAGCAGCCCGCCCCCCGCCCGAGACCCCCGGAGCCCTCGCTCCAAAGCAGCCCGCCCGTGACACCCGGAGCCCTCGCTCCAGAGCAGCCCGCCCGAGACACCCGGAGCCCTCGCTCCAGAGCAGCCCGCCCGAGACACCCGGAGCCCTCGCTCCAGAGCAGCCCGCCCCCCCGCCCGAGACACCCCCAGCCAGCGCTCCAGAGCATCACGCCCCCCCCGCCCCCGAGACACCCGGAGCCAGCGCTCCAGAGCAGCCCGTCCCCCGCCCGAGACACCCGGAGCCAGCGCTCCCCGAGCAGCCCTCCCCCGCCCCGAGACACCCGGAGCCAGCGCTCCAGAGCAGCCCGCCCCCCGCCCGAGACACCCGGACCAGCGCTCCAGAGCCAAGCCCGACCCCGCCCAGAACACCCGGAGCCAGTGCCCAGAAAGCAGCCCGCCCCCCCGCCGGGACAAAAACCCGGAAGCCAGCGCCCAGCAGCCGCCCCCCCCCGCCCGAGACACCCGGAGCCAGCGCTCCAGAGCAGCCCCGCCCCCCGCCGAGACACCCGGAGGGCCCCCGATCCAGGAGCAGCCCCCCCCCCCGCCCGGGACACCCGGAAACCCTCCCCCTCCAGAGCAGCCCGCCCGGGACACCCGGAGCCCTCGCTCCAGAGCAGCCCGCCCCCCCCGCCCGGGACACCCGGAGCCCTCGCTCCAGAGCAGCCCGCCCCCCCTCCCGAACCACCCGGAGCCCTCGCTCCAGAGCAGCCCACCCAGACACCGGACCATTGCTCCAGAGCAGGGGGCCCCGCCCCCCGCCCGAGACACCCGGAGCCAGCGCTCCAGAGCAGCCCGCCCCCCGCCCGAGACACCCGGAGCCAGCGCTCCAGAGCAGCCCGCCCCCCGCCCGAGACACCCGACCAGCGCTCCAGAGCAGCCCGCCCCCCCCCCGGGACCCCGGAGCCAGCGTCCGAGCAGCCCGCCCCCCCCCCGGGACCCACCCGGCTCCAGAGCAGCCCCCCCCCCCGCCCGGGGGCACCCGGAGCCAGCGCTCCAGAGCAGCAAACACGTCCTCAGGGACGCGGAAACGTTTGGGGCCACCGCTCTATGTCTCTCTCTCGGGGGGTTCCAATG